>LGRX02004599.1:0-49236 GCA_001247695.2 Cymbomonas tetramitiformis | reverse complement strand
GCGTGCCTAGGCGAGAGACGCAACCCGATGAAAGGCCGTCTGCGTGCCTAGGCGAGAGACGCAACCCAATGGAAGGCCGTCTGCGTGCACTCTGACGACTTCGGAAGTGCTGAGTCATCACACATTTGGCAGCGTAGGCAGAAGAGCACCTGGCAGATGTAGATGAGCATGAGCCAGACGTACTGCACGAGGAGGTATGGGAAGAGAATCCGGACGAGGCGCCGGTATTGCACGAAGTGGTGCGCTTTGAAGTCGAAGACGAGGAGCACGACTAACCCGATGAGCACGAGGAGGTCCGTCAGACACAGCAAGGTCGCACGATTGAACACCGGGTACAGCACTCCCAAGCAGAGCATGAGGGGCATCGCAAACAGCAGTCCTATGCGCGGGTCCTGCTTCAGGACCATCGTGCCCTGGCGTTTGTAGGCGCCATGCTTATACCCGTCTAGACACCGTTTCTTCCATACTGCCGCACTCGCCGCCGTCTGCATTGCCCCCATCCCGTTCCCGATCCTCACGCTCCCGGTGTGCTCACAACCGTTGATCTCCTCTCCCCCAAGACCGCCATTTGCCCGTGATTTGCATGCATGACTTGGTCCAACCGTTGATCTCCCCTCCGCCAAATCCCCCATGCACCCACGATTTGCATGCATGATTCGACGTGCCAGCTTGCCCTCGCGCTATCCACGGATCAGACACAGCGGCGTCAGACTACATTGTTGGCATGATGCATCTTCTGATCAGACTTGAGGCTGCTAATATATGCGCCAGCTTTCCGCACACCATGGGGGCACTTGCACCATGGGCACCGGATCAAACGCCGTTGCAAGGGAGGTCGGCAATCAGATCTAGTACCTATGATATCCGATAACTCTGATTGGGCTTATAACTTGCCTAAATTCATGATGCTACTTAAAATGCTGACACGCGCTCACATCTTGACTGTACTTATCGGGCATTCTGTATAAGCGAATCGCCGATCCATTTTGGCACTCGGGTTTGGTCACGTTTCGGCGGTTTAGCGCGCATCTGCGCGTTCTACTGGGCAGCGATAAGTCCTGCGGACAGATTTTCTGAGGTTCTTACAATTCTGAGATACAAATTGGCACATTTGAATATGTCAGTATATTTGTGACTATGCATAGTAGCCAAATTCAAGTTCGCATTTAGGCTTTAAAGGGTTTATGGTTTGGGTTTCACAGAGGGTTTAGGTTATGCGTAATGAAAGAATGTCGTGGAACGGCATCCTGACTGCCTTCCCGACGAATGCCAGCATCCCCTAAGGAGACAGCCACGCCGCGCCACCCTGGAGTCATTCTGAAGACCATGCGGAATGAAAGTCTTTATATCCCTAAAACTGATGGCCTGTTCTGAAGCTTTGCGATCCAGACGGCGTTCCGAAGTGCCATCATGCCACCTCACCCATGAAGCGACTGGAGTGAAATGCTGAAGTCATCGAAAAAGATTGAAGGGCACTTGTAATTGTCACGATCGAGTCTGCTGGCGGGATCCTTACGTGTGTCCGGCATTTTCGGTGCACATTCATTGCTCAGAATGCATTCAGAATGGGTCGCTGGAAACTCTCCAATATCATAGCACTCAAATATCTAAATCCGATGTACTGTATCAGCAGCGGAGATTAAGAGAGTTTGAACGTTTCGCCTTCAGCAAAATCAGCATTGTCATCTTCCTCCTCGGTGATGCTCCAGGATGGAGGCTCCACGATATCTCCATATTGCTCGAGGATTGTTCCCTCTAAAGTTTTACTTTAGATCTTCTTCAGTGCACTGCCTTATTTTATGGTAATGGACATATCCAAGTCTCCGAAAACTTTCTTTGCCGGCCTAACGAAAGTTCTATCTCGATCGAGAGGTAAGATTGCGATGTCACCACATTGAAATTTCGGTACTGGTGGTACTTATGCATGCATTTGCTATGCGCCAATGGAGATGGCGCTGTGAGTATGTGGGATACGTGAGTGCATCCATGCTGATGTGTCTGCCAGCGCTATCATCAGAAAGAGGTCACTAATATAATAACACATTGGATCTGAGTATATATGTCTGAACTGATCTGATATCTAAATTTGATTGCTCATCTGATACCTACTTGCTACAGACCTGATCGCTGACTGCAGTGCGGCTGCAAGAAGCTAACCAGCAGGCAGAGGAGTCCAGGCATGCTCAGAGCCTCGTGGGAGGGATTCCACATGCACCGGGTGAAAAACTCGGCTGGTTGAGGGCGGAGCGCCATGCCGCACCTGAACACCAACAACCGTAAGCAGCAGGATGTACTGCATCAACGGTGTGATCCACAGCGGCGCCCACAGATCTTCTTGCGGCTTGTACACCTGCAGATGAAAGCCTTGTGAGCAATCTGACGGGGACAAAACTACCTCTACCAACATGCTCCTCTTCGGGAATACGAGCTCGGAGCAAACTGACGCGAGACCCAACGCAGAAAACTTTCACTAGCAGACTCTGTTTGTAGATCGATTCCTGTTTTCAGCCTGACACCATCCCATGAGTGCATTGGGAGAGAAGGGTTGGTGCTGAGGGCGCCGCATGGCTTCCACTCCACGGCGCCATCTATTGCACAAGTATCCGCGAGCGACGGGGTCGGCCAGCACGCGCTTGTTTGCCACTGGGTGAAGAGGGCGCAAGCTCGCAGATTGCTCGGGCAAGGCTGCGCCACGGGGCTCCCTTCCACCAGTGGGATGCAGCTGGCGTAAACAGACCTCAAGGCCAATGGCGCCGGACATGTCATAATCATTGGTCACGTCCGGAGCAATGATTTGCCACGTGAACAGCACGTATACCAGCAACGCGATGTACACCATCACAAAGTGCCACCTATGGGTGCCTGCCGCAGCCCTCAACCCCGACGCGAAGCTCAGACACCCAGATCTCAGCGGGGGCCCATCAAACGCATCTCTGGACAGGAGATGAGGCACGCCTCGAAGTTTGAGATCACCTTCTTCATAAGAGATGATGGTGAACGCAATCACGAAGAGCAAGAGGCCGCCGTTTAGCACCGTGGCCTGCCCCAACACTCCAACTCGCACCGAGCGTATTCAGTTGTGCGTTCCTCTGCTTCGTGAAGTGGCCGTGCATGGCCCAGAAGGTATCGTATTCTGGCACCATTCCAGCGCTCACATATCACCGCTCCTAGGTACGGGACAGGGCAGCTGCAATGCGGGAAGCGCGGGCCCAGGGCGACCTGTGTTAAGGAGGCCAAGTACAGCACGAGGATTGAGAAGCTGTAAATCCACGGTGCTAAGACAAGCACGATTTGCGACGGGCTCCTGATCAACCACTTTCTTACGGCAACGCCAGTAAGAAAGTGGACGCCGACGACGGAGTATCTCTTCGTCCAGAATAGCACGCCCCGCAACCTTCACACCAACAGCCGTGTCGGGTGTGAGTCACGGGCATGGCCTCTAGGTGGAGGCATGTACTTGGCGTTCATGATACAGGGGTCGAATAGAGCAAGCACGCCATGCAGCTCAGCGCCAGCTGCCCATGCATACGAATCGCGCAGACCAATGCCGGCTCTGCGTGCGCATAAATGACCATGACCACATGTGTGGTAACAACGCCGCAGTGTGGCGCGTTCTATGAGCATCAACCTGAGGCGTGTGACGCACATGTATGGGTGTGTGCCATGACCCCAGGTTGGCGCCCAGTGTGGCGCGTTCTATGAGCATCAACATGAGACGCGTGAAGCACATGTATGGGTGTGTGCCATGACCCAGGTTGGCGCCGCAGTGTTGCGCGTTCTATGAGCATCAATCAGAGACGCGTGACGCACATGTATGGGTGTGTGCCATGACCCCAGGTTGGCGCCGCAGTGTGGCGCGTTCTATGAGCATCAACCTGAGGCGCGTGACGCACATGTATGGGTGTGTGCCATGACCCAGGTTGGCGCCGCAGTGTTGCGCGTTCTATGAGCATCAATCAGAGACGTGCGTGACGCACATGTATGGGTGTGTGCCATGACCCCAGGTTGGCGCCGCAGTGTGGCGCGTTCTATGAGCATCAATCAGAGACGCGTGACGCACATGTATGGGTGTGTGCCATGACCCCAGGTTGGCGCCGCAGTGTGGCGCGTTCTATGAGCATCAACCAGAGGCGCGTGACGCACATGTATGGGTGTGTGCCATGACCCAGGTTGGCGCCGCAGTGTGGCGCGTTCTATGAGCATTAAGGCTGAGTGATGCTCATAGAACTGGGGCTTCGAACGGAAGTAATGCGCGTCGGCGTGCCACAGCTGAGTCGAAGATACGGTGACCGCGAGCATCGAGTGAGTTCGATGCGTGGCAGCGTGCCATCATGTCGGGAAGCGGCGCATCCGAAAGGGGAGCGCACCCCTTGGCTTTTCTCACGGACTCCACACTGCCACAGACACACCGCAGCAGCACCCGTCCAAACCCAAGGGCAAGTTAACATGTGGCCCGTCAGCGCCCGAGTCACACTGGCCAGCGCGAGCTTAGCGCACCGCACCGCGCCTTCAGATGATTGTGGCAGACTGCAGGTGGCATCTCACCTGGTCTTGTTCTTACATTCGCGTGGAGGCAGGGACACTCCACCTGAGGCCCCCTGCGAGCGCATCCAGCCACCGCCGGAAGGTTCACGCAACATTCGATGCGAGGACTGTGGGGCTCCCTGGATCCACAAGGACCCCCGAGCCCCCCTGCGCCGCACGCAAGCAGGATGAGCCCTGTATGGAGGCGCCACGAGTGACCTGCTCACGTGCACGGCCGGCATGATCTCCCACTCCTTGGGTGCCTGGATGGGTCCTGCTGCAGATGCAGGCGTGCCAGAGCCGCGCTTGTGTCAACAGATGCTGTCTAGAGCCACGGCCCACGGCAGCGTGAGTGCACCTGCGGAATGCCATACGGCTGTGTCCGCAGCTCTCACCTTCTGCGCAGCATGTGTTCCGTTCAAGTTCTTGGTGGGGGATAGCCATGGATCATGCCCGCCAAATCCTGGCATGCGGTACAGCTGCGAGATGTGCGGCCGGTACATCATGAGGAATGCCGCCAGGAAAATCTGTCCCCCATGCCAGTCACCCCTCCCTCGCCTCAAACCGTAGCTTTCCTCCCACATTTCGACACCAGGCATGTCGCAATTTGCTTCACCCTGTGCAGGTGGAGCGCCGCGAGCACAGCTGACCACCCCACAAACCGTCGGCGCTCAGGTTCCTGCCAATAATCGGGGATGTGTTCACCACTTGACTCGCACGGTCCCTTATCCGCCGGAGGCTCTGGCGGCACCGCCATGGCCAAATGGCCTTCACACAGCAAGGCCATGTGTACGGCGCACCTTTAAAAACAGCACCACATATGAGCGCGATACCGTATGAATTCCGAGGCGTCTCCACCAGGACTCGTCGCCCCATGAACAGCCTGCGAGTGTGCACATTCAGCTGAGGGCCGGCTCCGCCAAAATACCTCAGCCAATGCGCAGACGTTGCCGCGCAGTACAAGATGTGCACCGGGTCCCCCGAAGACCGCGAGGCCATCTGAAAGTTCCGACAATCATGAGCGACACGAGCGCGCAGCGGAGATATCCGGAGCCGAGGAGCCAGCCAATCATCCAGCAAAAACGCAGGTGCATGTTAAGGTGCATCAGCCTCCAGCTCCAGGAGCAAGAGCCAAAAGCGCCGACAACGCCGCGAGTAGCTGCAGCCTCACAGCTTGGTCATGTTGCGCCCTCCCCAGGCAAATGAACCAAACACGGCTGATGACGAATCGAACACAGAAAGGTTGCTGGCGATTGGTGGTTCACACAGCACACACTGGAGTAATGGGGACACCAGCATATGCTAGCGATATGATAGGTGCCCTTGCGACAAGTGCGACTGTCTATAGAAGCTCGGCTCCCCCTTGCTACCCATATCGCATGGCATGAGCAAGTTTTGTAGGAAGCTCGTCTCTCCCAGCATGTATGCTGGGCGGCGTCCACGAGTGTCCATAGGAGTTCAACTCGCCAGTGAACCGCCGCGACAAGCAGGGAGGCTCCGCAGCAACTCAGCTCCGCACAAGCTTGGCTCCCACGCTGCATGCGCCATGTGAGGTCGCCCTGCCGCCTACGTGATGTGACACGACGAGACCGCAACGCAGGTGACAGGCATGAGAGCGTCACACGGCACACCGCATGCGCGCCCTGCGGGAACATATGCCAGGGAGATAGGCAAATCCTCACCAGGAATGTACCACAAATATTCTGCCGCCAGGATCACCAGGGCATAGCATATGACATAGTGCTGCACTCCATCCCAACGCCCCGGAGGATTGCACCTCATCAGTCGCCCCCAAAATGGTGTGTTTAACAGATCTGACACATTCCTAGGGAGGGTTGGATCAAATGAGGCGTAGACTTCGGAGTCGGAATTTGAATGAGTGGACTTGGAGGCACTACCATTATGAATAACAAGCAGTTTGACCAATCCCGCATCTTTTTGTCCTGCAACACGGCATTCTCGCTTTTCTTCGCAGTGGTCCACATCATCGGGTGCACAGTCCCCGCGACGAGGAGCGGCAGGCTGACCAGGCCGGGGAATGTGATGGCCCAGATGATGAGGAGACCCCGGATACATATCATTGCGCCGTTGTATGAGGTGAGGAAGGTGTGCAACACGTCGATGTACACCGGCGTACGCAGACGAGGCAAGGCATGCGAGATCGTGAGGATCCATCGACACTGTTGACCGTGACCACCGCCCAACACCGATCTCAATGACTGTCTGACACGGGAAGGCGAATACGATGGAGCGAACAAAGCAACACGCAAGATTCCACAATCCCAAGCCGCCGGGCTCGAGCAGGAGAGCCGCTGTACCCAGACTCCACAACCCCAAGCCGCCGGGCTCGAGCAGGAGAGCCGCTGTACCCAGACTCCACAACCCCAAGCCGCCGGGCTCGCGCAGGGAAGTCAACATGTTCAATATTTTAGCAGCGCCTTTGTGGTAAAACAGTTGCCTTTGCTGTGTTCCGTGAAAAGGCTGAATTATGCTCGGCGCTTCGAGTTGTGCAGCGCAGGCGGTGATCCAAAAGCAAGCGCCCCTGGCGTCAGGCCCGCCACCAGACATAGAGGCAGCTTGCCAGGTTCTCGAACCTGTGCAGATCAACGGATATCGGACAGGCACCTCTCACCCGTAGGGGGTTAGCCCAAGCAGCACGGAGAGTACCCTAAGGTTTGTTTGTGAGAGTGAATATGCGAGACACACCCAGCACAATGAAGCTGCCACCAGTATTTGAGATCCCAAGAAGCCCCAGTACTTCGCACTCGAAATGCATATCCCCCCTTCTTGATGCCTGCACGCCCCGTGCCCGCCCTCTCTCAGCCTCGCAAGCCTCAGCAGCGTCATCGATTGCCGGGCACCAGACCCCTATACCTCTCACAGACTAGGACATGTTCGCTTGCTGCGGCCCTGCAGGCGCTTGGGGGAGCCTTGGCAAGGCACTTTGCATGAACAGCAGCACAGTGAGTGAGCAAGTCAACAAAGCAACCAGTCTTGCCTCAATATTGCAGGAACCTATTGCAGGAACGATATGGAAGTCGCCTTGAGGTGACTTGTCCATTATCCGCTGAATAGCATGACCGTGTGGAGGAGTAGAGGACAGGTGAGGAGAGGCGGCACGCGCAGGAAGGACGGAGACGGCGCGCTTCACACCTTGTCAAGTTCTCCAAGCCTAACGTGTTCAGCCAATCCGCTTCATAATCTGTGGCGGGCAACATCGTGACCCTCCGTGAACACGCAAAGGCCCTCTCCCTTTGCCACAACTATGTTTGAACCAGAGAGCCCCAACAAGAGAAGCAGGAGTATCCAACACGCTTTCACTTGCAACCCCCATCCTCGCTTCACAAGCCATGCCATGCTCCTTCAAATCGCGCAGCAATCAATGGAGTCGCTGAATGAGACTTGGGATGTAACCCCGGACGTTACATTGGTTGCGTGCGCCCACCGAGTAGCAACTCATCACAAAACAACAGCATTCAGGAAATGGGTACTCCCGAGATATGACAGCAGCGCGAGGCAAGCCAGCTCAAGCAACCTCGCATCCCATCCCTTAGGATAGAGAACTATCCAACTAAAGGTTGGGACTGCAACACAATACGTTACGTCCAATGAGAAGCAGCTTTGTCCGAAGACTGCCGGACAAGCCGGGTGCCTGTGAAATGGCATTTGGTTTTGGTCCATCACACTCGCAGAAGTTACATCAGACCAGTCTGAGGCAAAGTGCACCTAAGAACGCGTACTAGGAGTGAGCTCTCTCTGGTGGCAAGCTTAACCAACAGCGATGCCAAGACTTGCAACTGCGGCTGCCAGCATGGATAGCACGTGACATGATACCACGAAGCGCGAGGCGCATGCACACCAAAATAAGGAAGCAATCCCGGCGTAGCAAACAGAGGATTGTCAGCGCACCAAAAAACTGTGCCAGGTAGAACACCACGATCTCAAAGGCGACGACCACCTGTATTGCTTGAAACCTGGAATGCACGACGGTGAAAGCGGATGCTCTATCAAAGGCGTGTTGTGCGCTGACACGGCTTCGAATCTTGCCACGGTAGAGGCATGTCTTAGGACGGGGCCGCAAGCAGGGAATAAACAGAGTGGAGCGAATACTGTTTAGGGCGCCTTTGATATTGGAGTCGGCAGCAACTCCTTGCACGGTTTAGCATCACTCTGGAAAAGTTCTAAATTGCTCAGACTTGGTCCGGAGCTTGGCTTGAACCAATAACGCCTTTCTCCAAAATCTCACCGAGCCCCGGAGCAACGCTAAGTCGAATAGAGAACAACGCAAGTGCTCAAACCCTAAATCGATAGATGTCAAGCATAAGAACCAAAAGCACTCTGCTCGCCCTTTCAAGGTAAAGATAGCTCAATGTGTCCGCCTAGTCGACACGAAAGCATCTAGTGTATCACGTAGCTAGCATCATCGTGCAGGCGACGGCTGTCAGTTGTGGGTCCGGCAGTGCCGACAGGAAGTGCTGAAGTCGTCCCAACATACCGCTTCGTCGTGAGGTTATGCTCCTGCGTACATGTTTTATGTGACATTCCATCAGCACAAAATCCAAGTCAATAGTTGAAGTCACAGGAAGTTTAGTCGGCCCAGGCTGCGTGCCGTGTATACTAACGAAGGTGGTGGAGGAGAGCCACCTGTGTTGTCAGCGCATGAATGCACAGTGGAACCAGGCCGTAGAAATATGCTGCCCCGAGTACCGAAGGGTAAATGGTGCTGGAAAGCAGTAAGGACACCAGTCCGAGGGTTTGGGCCAGCAGCTTTGTAGCCATCCTGAGTTACCAGAGACATAGCAGCGGATGAGATCAAGCAGGAATCTCAGAAAAGAATAATCGTGCGAGAAAATAAGATACATAGTTGCAAGATTGGCAGACAGCCCAAAGTATCTGCACGGTCTGAACAGCGTTCTGGCAAGTACAGTCATTATAACGTCAAGCAGTGATAGCACAATATCAAGAGAGAGAAAACCGAGAAATTCCAGCAGCTTTAAAGCCATCCTGAGTAACCAGAGAAATAGCAACGGATGTGAACAAGCAGGAATGTCAAAAAAAGAAATTTCGTGCAAGAAAATAAGGAATAAAGGCGTAAGATGGGCAGACAGCCCAAAGTAACGGCACGGTCTGAACAGCGATCTGGCGAGTACAGTCATCATAGCGTCGAGCAGTAATAGCACAATATCCAAAGAAAATAAACCGAGAAAGGCAAACAAGGATGCCGAGCGAAAGAGCTTCGTGCATACTTACAGGGTTTCCCCAATTCGTTTTCGCTCATTGGCTAGTTCTTCGTCGGTCGGAGACATCTGCTCATCGAGCAAAAGCTGGAAGGAATAGTCCGTACAACACCGTATTGCCTTGAACTTGATATATATAAAGAAGGGCCCGGTACAACAGAGGAAGACATCGGGAAAGATTCCACAGAAGCCCTCTTCCGGCGACGTTATCTTCAAATAGCCGAAATCGGCCCACAGCTCGCCGGAACCCTGCAAGCGCACAACTGTCACTGATCGAAACTTTGATGAGCTCTACAAAATTCGCCTGCACCGCAAGGGCAAGTCCGTTTCGTACTGGATAAGTACGTTCACCTTCAAAAGAACCTTAATTGAACCTGTCAAGTCCAGACTCGGGAATGTCTCTGGAATCAGTTTCATGGCAGACAACAACCGCATATCTCTACAAGTGCGAGCGAAGCAGTCACGACAGCAGCAAGCCTGAAAGTGGGACGTCGAGCACAAATTCAGAGTACGACACCCGATGACCGGCAGTCCATGGATGGTTCAGGCTGCAAGGCTTCAAACAAAGCAGACGCATTGTTAGCTAAGCAGCATAACGTACTGCACTTACCTCCTCTCTTGATGCGCCACCTTGATATGAAACATGGATAACCACGGCGAGAAAGGAAATGGCGGAAATGGAAATGTGCATAGCCATCTGAAACTTTTCAGCCAGTGCCCGCGGAAGCTGCAACGATGGCAAACGTTACATAACTGCCATACCGTTCGACAGGGTTTGCAAATTCATGTCGGTTCCAAGAGATACTTACCGTCATAAAGGAGAGGAATATTGTCAAATACAGGAACGACGGAATACTAATGCGAACGCTGGCCGCCAAGGCCGCAAAGCCAGCGTGCAGATATCCCAAGCAAGCAAAACTCCATAGTGTATTTTTCAGAAAAAGGTCTTCGCATCTAGATAGGAGCGAAGAACTGCGGTTTCTCAAGGCGGGAACCTCGGTCCCATTTTCTTCCGAAGGCTTGGGATCTTCGGTCTCCTCCCCAAGAGCTTCCTGTAGATATTCTGATATGTCACTGTGACAGACCGATGAGCTGTCTGCACGAGTTGTAAAGTATTGAGGGTTCAAACTCATTTTCAAAGCTTCTGGGTGTGCAGCACTTAGGGAGATTACGGTCAGCCGGTTGAACAGCCTGTCGAGTCGCTATGTGACACCCCCCCACTTATGAATATCTCACCAACAGTGCACGTGAATGAAACATCCGCGACACAGCTCATATTAAAAAGCGAATAAAATACATAGTCTTAGACTTGACGGATCAGTTTATGCTTGGAGCCCGAGAGCAGCGCTTCGGAAACTTGAGACTCAGGCGCAGCTCGGATGAGAAAAGCGTCTCCCAAAAGCTACATTTCGGTGGTCTTGTGCTTGCCTGCAATAAACTATCCTGTGTGAATTATTACATACTTTCGCCAACCGCAGGCTACACTATTAGGCAATCCAGTCGAATACATTATATATATATGTATGTATGTATGAATGAATGATGATACATCCCAGCCCTCTATCGAGCCCCTCTATCCACTCTCACTCGACTGACAAATTCCTCTCGCGTCGGGTCTGACAAATGTGTTACTTGATTACTTGATGTGGTGCTCGTGCTGGTGATGGTGTCCGCCGCGTCGCGTGTCGCGTGCCCTCATAAACAACTACAAGGGGCATATTGGGGAAAAATCTTTAGATTGTCCCCCTCTTTCCAACAAATGTCAAAACAGTCGGATTCGTGCAAAGCTTAACACTGTTCGTGCAAAATCCTTAACACTGCAAACCAAAATTCGTGCAAACTGGATCTATAAATTTGTGAAGCCCTTTAGCGGTTGAGATGAAAACTGCGAAACGAGTTTTCGGTTGCGATTATGTTTGTGAAGGGAGCGCTGCAAACCAAAATTCGTGCAAACACATGTCGACATGTCGACATACGACTGCATCCGCTCGTCTGTGTCACAGAATCGCACACTGCATTGTCGCTGTCGCATCGAACGCGAACACATCGCGAACTCGTGACACTCGTGACAAAATCGATTGGATGATAGATCGACTCGGCCTCAACTTGCGCTTTATAACACCATATTGTAACACTGATAGAAACGGTGATATCGGTGTATATATATAAGGTGTATATATATACGAAGCAGTCAGAAAACACACAGTGACGGGTGCTCGGAATGTGATAGCATAAACTGGCTAGACAGACATACGGACTGTCTAAACAGGGAAGGCTAACGTGACGGTGGCACGGTCACGGGTGACACATGCCACACACAGTGAGGGGTGACGCAAGGAGAAGCAGGCCCCCATACAGTGGGGGGGAAATCGGCTTCCCCGTGACACCACCTCACCCCGAAGGTGTGAGTGGTGAGCAAGCAAACCCTAAAACCTAAACCCAATGTCACTTAATGTCAGAGTTCAAGGGACCATTGCAGCTAGCTAACAGCTAGCAAGATGCGGTGTCACTCTGCAAGATAATTGCGGCGAAGGTCTAGACTAGTTCACTAACATGTCGGTTGCGATGTGGCCGCGTATTCACTAAGTGGTGGCGGCGGTGTCCTCGAAGATGTCGAGGGGCATCCAGACGACGAATCAACCAACTCCTGTGCGGTGCCAAAGCCAAAAGTAGCCTGGCACCACCAGAGCGAATGCGTCGATGAGAAGGGGTTGGGGAGGTGGAAGGTGAAAAATGCGGTAAGGGGGCGCGATTGAGCGCATTGGGAATGGCTCGAAAGGAACGATGGTGAGGGGCGAAGTGGGCGTGGCAACATCACCACACACCACTAGATGGTGAACAGGTGGGGTGCAAGGCGAGGGCGAAGGGAGTGGAGGGACGAAGTCGAAGGAGTCAAAGCACTCGTTGTTGATGGCGAACGCGATGGACTCGAGTTTGGTGCTTGGTGTGTAAGCACCACCAGGCACCACCAGACCACAGCCAAAGGGAAGATGCTGTCGTCGAAGCAAGTCCAGTGCAGACCGAACTGCGGCCATGCGCGCACGCTGGCGTAGCGAGGCCATGATCTCTGCGTCTGCAAAATCTGGAAGGCGCGTCGATAGGGTTTCGTGGGTGAAAGGTAACTCCTCGAAAAATTAACCAAACCAAGCGATGGAGAAGTCAAATTGGGGTGAAATTTGACGAGGAAAACGAGGGTAATGTCAAAAACGTCGTACGGTAACCCGTATTCCCGCCAGAAGGGGTGCTGCTAGTCAGAAAGTCGAGTGGACGTTTGGGTTGATGGTGATAACGTAACTTCTTGTAAAATTAACGGAATCGGACGATGTAGGAGTCAAATTGGGTCAGTTTTTGACGAGGAACACGGCGGTCACGTCAAAAATGCCGTAAGGTAAGCCAGTTTTCCGGCAGCAGAGGCGCTGCTGGCCAGAGCGTTGGTGGAAGGAAGTAGGCGGCCAGAATGAAGGAAGTAAACAAAGGAAGTTTGGCCGAGGGAGATCACGTAAAACCAGTCACAGACGGTAGGAACCACGCGAAGTCGGGCAAGGAAGTTGGATGAGGCGGCTGCACTCAAACCGATGAACGCCCAAAGGAAGTAAAGGGAATTGTAGAATCGGCGGAAAGCCAAAGCGAGTCAAGCCAAACCGAACACCACCAAGCGTGATGTGGGTCGATAACCTGATAGAAACGGTGATATCGGTGTATATATATAAGGTGTATATATATACGAAGCAGTCAGAAAACACACAGTGACGGGTGCTCGGAATGTGATAGCATAAACTGGCTAGACAGACATACGGACTGTCTAAACAGGGAAGGCTAACGTGACGGTGGCACGGTCACGGGTGACACATGCCACACACAGTGAGGGGTGACGCAAGGAGAAGCAGGCCCCCATACAGTGGGGGGGAAATCGGCTTCCCCGTGAAACACGATACTTGTAACAAGCGGTTCGTCGCGTCGGGTGTCCCATTTTTGATTTTACACCGGCTCGCTGTGCAATTGAGTTGAGTTCCACTCTTTTCTCGTGCTGTGAGTTTCCGCAACCTGTGTGGATAATATACGGGTATTTTTTTCAACCATTACTTATTTACCGCATATTTTACTCAATCAGTACGTTTCGTTAAAAAAAATTCGCATTGGGCATCGGACATCGTTACGTACGAGGCAGTTTTGATCAAGTGAGAAAAAGACGTGTTTGTGTCACGCAAAATCCTTGTACACTTTCGCTCAAGAACTCCGATGACAGTTTCCGCCCGTCAGAATGTTCCTCTCGGTGTCTGCTTTCAGAAAATTGCAGCCTCGCACAGCCACTTGGCCGTTTGATTGACTGCAGTTTTTTATTTGTGCGTTTGAGTCGATTTGGCGACTATACCCTACCTCATTGCTCACAACTTTCGCTCAAGAACTCCGATGACAGTTTCCGCCCGTCAAAATGTTCCTCTCGGTGTCTGCTTTCAGAAAATTGCAGCCTCGCACAGCCACTTGGCCGTTTGATTGACTGCAGTTTTTTATTTGTGCGTTTGAGTCGATTTGGCGACTATACCCTACCTCAATGCTCACAACTTTCGCTCAAGAACTCCGATGACAGTTTCCGCCCGTCAAAATGTTCCTCTCGGTGTCTGCTGAATATATCAGCTTGACTGTATATTCGGAGTGTGGTAATCAGAATAGAAATAATAATAATAATAATAATAATAATAATAAAACATTTACGCTAGCAAAGTGATAGAACAGGTGATAATGTGTATATATGCGCAGTGGAAGCGTGGTGGGCCCATAACCTGATAGAACAGGTGATAATGTGTATATATATTGATAGAGATATATAGCAATATCACTGAAACAGGGACTCAGAAAGCAGTGGCTGGGGAAACCGGTGATACAAAACTGATAGAAGGATTACGGGAGTGAGCTTTCTAGCAGGTGAGTGTCATACGGTGACACACGACCAGTGACACACGCAGCAAGGGGTGATACTAGGAGAAGCTGGACCCCCATACAGTGGGGGGAGATTTCAGCTTCCCCGTGACAAAGGGGACAAAGTCCTGAGAGTGCGGTATCCCTGCAAAGCAGGCTAGTGAAAACACCAGGGGCTACTCCCTCTGCTATAGCGCGCCCACAAAGGGGCTCAACCCACTTTTCAGCAGGGTGACATCTAGAGAAAAAGCTAAGTGCTAGGCAAAAAACTCTAGAAGATGGAGAAGCAGCCATGGCCGGGTGAGTGGAGGGGTGGCTGAATCTGGGCGGTGGGGAGAGAAGTCGGAGAATTAAGGGGGTTTTTGGAGACGTTGAGGAAGGGGGTCGGGTGGGCGGGGAAAGGGGGGTGGCGGGGGAGGGGAGGGGGGGACGGATAGATCGCGGATAGATCAACGGATAAACCTCAGTCTTCCCGTTATATGTTCGGGGTCTAGGGTTCCGGGACCGGTGACAGTCATACACCCTAACTATAGGAATGACAGTCGGGGCGTCACTCCCAGCACACCACCTAGGGTGGTGACTGGCAAACTAGGTGGCCACGGAACTGAAACAAACACCTACTCAGCTTCGGTGGAAATAAGCATCCTACAGGAGAACCTGTCCTTTCTGGCAGGGTAACTCCGAAACTAGCAGCTAGTGAGACATACTGCAGAAAACGGATACAGTTAAAACCCTAAATTAGGCCCATCTTGGGGCAACCTGAACCAACAGCATTACAGTGCTTCCAATTATTGACGTATAAAATAATTAACTATTTAAAAAAATAGCTTTCATCAATAGTATAGATAAGGAAACAATAAATGTTTCATCGCACGGTGGTTGATCCCCAATAAATAAGATTTTTATTAACTAATGCGGACTGAACAGAGGATTGCACCGTCAATAAACAAGTTATTATTGATAAAACTACAGGTGCGATGCTACTTGCCCGACCAATAAATAGTGTAATTATAAATTAATTGGATACGAACCAAGTGCCCATGCTCTCGACGTGTCAGCACTGTAGCCGTGCCTGCGTGTCTGTAATCACTTCTGTTTCCGCCGTGCGTTTCTTAGGTTTTCACCTTCGTTCGTTCTTGGAAATTGTTGTATTACGTAACTTCGTTCAACTCCGTACGCACAGTATGAAAGGCATACTGTTCTTCATATCGCTATGGCTCACCGTAGGGTTCTCATTAGGCGCGGATGTTGGCCCTGCTAATAAAAGGCAACTCCTCTGACCACAACAATACTGTTGAGGATGAGCATGTTTTCCCATGACATTCAGCATTTTTCAGACATTCGGCATTTGGCATTCAGCATTTTTCAGACATAACCCCAAATATCTTCGTCATGAGAAATACTGACCGTATTACTACGTTTGATAGCTCAAAATGTCGGGCTCAGTGTCCTCTATAAGAATATCAAGATTACGGCTCAAATAGATATGCACGGCGTGTGATATGATCAGAATGGTAAATGACCCGTCAGGCGGGCGCACTAGAAAACAACTCCAGTTTCATATGAAACGTGATCGGAATCATGCGTTCGATATGCCAATATGTTCGTATATAATCAAAGTTCAACTGCGGACCCAGTGCGAGGAAGACAGATACGCTGTCCGGCTAAGCTCGCTGAGCATCAAACTGATAATCACATAAACAGTGTCTGGCCGAGGCTTTATGCTCTCGGAAACCCAGACAGTGAAGCAAGACGGTACTAGTGTACTGTACTACTGTACAGTACAGTGCTAGGATGTCACGGACACGATACGGAAGCAGGGTCAGGCTAGGGGCTAGTCAGAGCCCATAATAACTAAGCCTAAACCCGAAGTCCAGCACACCACCCGTGGGTGTGACTACCTAGCAAAGCAGGTACAGATATACAGCCACGAGATAACAAACAAACACCTAACATTCACTTCGGTGGAAACCGATCACTTCTAGCTGGGTGCCGGGGTCTTGACCCGGTCATCCCACTACTGGGCTAAAGCTAATCAAGCTGCCAGGACAATCGAAGTAAACTCAGCCACTTTGAGGCTGGTCAGCGGGGCTGAGTTCAGCGGTCGGGATGCAAGCACAGAAGAATCCCGAAGTGAAATGCAAGCTGTCTGTTTTAAATTGAGCACCACCAGACCCAAGCGGGCAAGGTGGATCCACAGCAGAATGTAAAGCAATTGAAGAACCGAGATAAGCAGAATCCCACGGCGGCTTGAGCACTGAAGGAAGAGACAAAAGAACTCGATCATCTGGCGGCCAATCACGGATGTCCAGAGAACCAAGCGGCGAATCCGAAGCAAAGAGATCTCCAGTAGACCGACGGGCGGTGGATCCGGGCTCAACCAGGCCCCTGTCACCACCGCCCACGGCAACCAGAGATGCCGTAGCGCTAGTCAGCAGAGAACAACAAAGCACGGAAGCCATCAACGCACACCGGAGAAAGCTCGGCGGAGTCCGGGGACGGTACATCGGAGCCAGACTGCCACCGGCCGCTGGCGATGCTCCCCCGTCAGAGTCATGCTCAAGAGTGCCGAAGGAGCCAAAAGCCACTCGCTGCCCGCCGTCAGAGTCATTGTCAGAGCCTTGGTCATTGTCAGAGCCTTCAGAGCCAATGTCAGAAGTCTCAATCCTCATGCCAGCAAACAGCGGAGCCGGTGCAGAGTCGCCGAGCTGGAGCGACGGGACAGAGCCAGGCAATCCGAGAGAGCCAGGGACAACCACTGGCGGGTCATGAGCCGCAGGCACACCACCAGCCACGAGTGCAGAGGGATGCCGAACCGCAAGCGGTGGCGGAATCGAGCCCCGTGCATCCGAGTGGAATGTGGCCAGACCAAACTGAGCCATGCCGTCATCGTCAGCCGCCGCATCCTGAGCGGAAGCCGCCGCATCCTGAAAGTGCCGCAGAGATGTGGGCTCAGCCGTCACAAAAGAACATGCTGACAGCTCGCACACCTCTGGGCGACCCTCCATCATGCAGAGCGACTCGAAGGCATGCTCATCCCCAGCGTCATAGAAACGCTGGAAACGAACAGCCAAGCAGTCAGTCTCATAGTCCTCAACTGCACCACAGTAGTGGGCAGACTGAGGACCGCCGTTGGGGCATTCAACATGCCAGTGCTTCAAACCACTTTGTGCACACTCCGCATTCCTGCAGTGAGGCACGAAGGCACCCTCTTCTTGTCAAATGAGACAGGAGGAGCGGTGCCAAGTGGCTGAACACCAGCACGATGATGCTTAGCAGCAGAGCGGGTAAGGTGCTTGCCCGCAGGCGGTGCCCCTTCCCGCTTCTGCCGCTTTAGGTCACGAATGTCCTGCTGCATGCGCTCCAGCTGCTTCTGCAGACTGGACAACGCCGCAGCCAGGTCAGACGCGCCATCGCCGAATGACAGAGCCGAAATAGGGGTGCCAGAGACTTTCAGGCCGTGGCGGAACTGCTCCCGCACACGAGCCTGAATAGTCAGAAGAGACACGCCCTGCCGCTGGTCAGCTCGAGCCAAGGAATTAGCCAAGTCACGGTATAGAGCCGCATTGCCGAGAGCCTTGAGAAACTGCCGCTTCACCGCGTCCTCTGGCAAGTTGTGGGAACGCTGAACGTCCCGCAACAGGCCATTGAACTCACGGATGCCACGGTCAGGATCTTCGCTGTTGGGGATGCGAACCGCCAGCAGCGACTCAAAAGAGTCAAAGGGCTCTGAGCGTTCCTGGAGCATGCGTACCACCTCAAGGGCAGCACGCTTGCCATCTCCAGGAACGTCAGACCCAGAGGCCTCAAGCCAGTCACGAGCAGGCGAGCCAGGGCGAGCCAGAAACGTCAGAGCCGAAAGCAGCAACTCGTTGCCCTCATGCCTAGCCGCAACAGTCATGTCAGTCAGGTCAAAGAGGGGAGCAAGCGCCTGCGACTGGAGAAGAAACTGCGCCCGAAGCTCATGCATGATCTGTGAAAAAATGTCGACCGCGTCGGACTCCGTACCAGCGAAGCGGTCCGATTTTTCTCCGAGAATTTTCGTGGCAACGATTTTTGCAACCTTTCTGTCAAAATTGTCGCGAGCAAGCTGTTGACACTTGTCGAGAACCTCCCTCGCAGCTGCGGTCGACGGAGCTGGCAGCTGCGGGGTGTGCGGTGTCGCAGTGTGATGCGCACCCACATCGTCAAAAATCGTCTCTAATCTACGGACGCGAGACCGCGTCATTCTATTTGCTGTGGCAACCATGATAGAGAGACAGGGGAAAGGTCGAGCTAAGCAGGGTGGTGGTGTAAGAATTGCCACGGCGGCCAGATACTCTGTAGAAGTCTCAGCTGAAAAGATTGAAAATCACAGGTCGTTAGCGGAAGGTTGAGAGCGGCCAAGATTCGCAACGTGTGGAGCGTCCTTGCCAGGGCCAGTGGCGCACGATGCAGATCAACTCTCGCTGCGACGATACTGCTGCAAAATAAAAAACAATCCGTCACAAACTGATCTCCTGCGCAGCGAAGGCGAGCACAACGCGTGCCGCCATCACTGCCATGTCAAAAGTCCATACCGCGAGAATGATACACCACCGCCCAAGTGGGCGCTCAACCCCTCCTACGTCCTACTTAGCCGAACATGGCAACAGCAAGGCGCTGTGCCATCATCAGAATCACCGGAAAGCCGGTGCGGGCCATAACCTGCGAGGAAGACAGATCCGCTGTCCGGCTAAGCTCGCTGAGCATCAAACTGATAATCACATAAACAGTGTCTGGCCGAGGCTTTATGCTCTCGGAAACCCAGACAGTGAAGCAAGACTGTACTACTGTACTGTACTACTGTACAGTACAGTGCTAGGATGTCACGGACACGATACGGAAGCAGGGTCAGGCTAGGGGCTAGTCAGAGCCCATAATAACTAAGCCTAAACCCGAAGTCCAGCACCCAGCCCAACAATAAACAAGGTTTTAATGAATAAATGCTAATGCAGATACAAACATGCCAACCAATAAATAAGGTTTAAATTAATAAATACACTCGCGCATGCAAACATACCCGTCAATAAACAAGTTTGGAATAAATTAATTCTCACAAAGGCACAAATAATCCAAAATTTAAAGACTTATTGACACCAAAAAAAAACACATATAGTCAATAATTGGAAGCACTGTAAACTCTGGAGGCAGGCTAATCTCAATCTCGGTAACTCTAGCCACTTCGAAAGTGCTCGGGAGAGCCGGTGTCACTGTCACAACGCCCAGGAGAGCTGGTACCACTGTCTGCCAAATCATGCGTAGAGCAAATTGAGAGAATTGAAGATGTGCCGACGTCGCCGCAGGCAGTTGTACCGGTTGCAATCGATCCGGCTCGGTGTTGAATTGAAGAAGAAAGTGCATCTCCGGTTCCACCGCCCCAGGCGGGTGGCTCGTAGTCCGGCGATGGCGGAGCACCACCCGGTGAGGGCGGCGCAACAATAATCGGAGCTGCCTCAGGTGGCTGCGGGGGGCCCGGGCAGGGGAGAAGTCCTGTCGCGATTGACCGGCCCCTGGCCGAGAGAGTCTCCCAAAAAGAGGGTTTGGCCGAAGATTGGCCGAAAGAATTTTGACCCTTAAGTATGCAAAAAGATGTCAAAACAAGAAAAAACAAGTGTTTTCTCGAAAACTGGCCGAAAGGCCTCCGGAGAGGACTTCTGCCCTGGGCCCGGGAGCCACGTCCACCCGTACCCGTACGTAGCACGGTACCAGCTGTGGTACCAGCCCTCCGGCTGCCAGTAGAGATCCGGCGGGATGGCTGTGGGCGTCAGCACACCAGCACCACCGACCTCGTCGCCGACGCGCCTTGTTGCCGAAGATGTTGACGCGGAGCAATCACGCGAAGGCGCGGCAGTTGCACAAATAACAAACATCAGGCAGACTGCGAGAGACGTGAGGGCAGAGAATCCGAAACCCATTGGCGGTCTGCCGCATCCCAAGGCCTGTCTCGGTGGCGGAAGACACTCGCCATCATCCTCGGAGTCGTCCGTCGTTACGGAGACGGAGTCCACGGGCGCGACGGGGCCCATGTGGTGCATTGCAAGGGTCGGCTCCGGTCCCGCGATGTCCAAGTTGAACGCGAACTTGTCCATGAAGGTCGCGTGTGGCTCGTGCGCGTGTAGCGCGCTGACGGGGTACATCCCCTCGTCGGACACCACCGACTGCGGAGCGGAGGGCGGTGCCGGCGGTGGTGGCACGTCCAGAGCGTCGGCATGGACTTCGTCGTGAATCTTGAAGTTGTGGATGTTCGTAGCACCACCAACCGCGCAAACCCCGAGGCGGGTGTCAGCGGGCTGGCGGTACCCCAGGTACTCGTCGATGGTGTCGGGCACCCGCTCCTCGGCGACAGCGAAGGAGAACGCGGAGGCGGTGTCGTAGAGATCCGGTTTGCCGTCTGCAATGCAGCAGACGGCGTCGAAACGGGCGGCGTCGTCGTCGTCCACGGCGTTCTGGAACATCACGGCGAGCATGTCGTTCTCGCTGTCCGCAATGCTGAAACCGTGTGCCCCAACATGCCCGCGTGGCCCGCCGTTCGGGCAGTCCCGATGCCAATGCTTCTCCGCCGTAGCGGAGCATGCCGGGTGCCGGCACAACGGGACGAACGTACCGGTGGGCTTGTGGAAAGCCACCTTACCCGAAGATTTCCCACGGAAGCTCTGCGGGAAGTTGCCGTGCTCGGGAAGGGGCTTCGCTGCGAAGCGGACGCCGTCACCATGCCCACCGCGTCCGATGGCGTTCTTCTTGTCGTTGCGGGGCGTGTCGGTGTAGCCCTTCGTGTCGTCGAGACGGTTGTTGAGGGACTTGATCTCCTTCTTCATGTCGCAGAGCTGGTCACGGAGCTCGCTGAAGACGGTCTTGCAATCCCCGTCGCCGCTCTGCCCAGCCAGGGTGAGGGCAGAGAACGTACGCGTGGCAGGCGGGACGTGCGAATCCGTCCCGTGTTGTGCGTGGCACTCACGGGTCCATTGCTGAATGGTGGCAAGGGACTCCGCCGCACGTTGGTCGTGTAGCAACAGACGGTTGACCACCGGGGCATAGAAGACCGGGTCGAGGGACTTGATGAAGAGGGACTTGACCTCCATGTCGTCGAGTGTGCTCTTCCGTCGGGCGGACCGGAGAGCGGCGTTGAAGGCGGCGATTGCTTGCGACGGGTCGAACTGGTTGATCTTGATGGCCAGAAGGTCCGCGGTGCCCTGGAAGGGCCCGCCGGAATCCAGAAGCATTCTGGCGATCTCTAGCAACACCCGCTTCCCATCGAACGGGTGTGCCTCCGCCGAAGACTCCATCCAGTCTGCTGCGGGTGACACCGGAGCAACGATGAACTCCAAACGTCGAAAATAAAAGCTTGTTTGCCTCAGCGCGTACGGGCAGGGTGGCATCCTCCAGGTCGAACAAAGAGGCAAACGCGGACTCCTCAGTGACGAAAATGTCCCGTAATGCCAGTACCAGACGGGCGAAAACGGAGCCGACGTTCGACTCCGTACCATCAAAACGTCCATGTTTGTCGTCGTACACCTTCTTGATGACGAGCTTGGCGGCGCGCTCGTCGAAGGATTCCTTCGCCAGACGCTTGACCGCGTCGAGGAACAGTGCCCCTGCTGACTGGGCAGTCGGGGTAGCCGTAACCGTAGGAGTGGCTGGTGTGGTCGCATGTCGAGCTGCGGCATCGTCGAAAATTGTAACTAGTAAGCGGCGTGCGGCCGCGGTGTGTGATCTTGTAGAAGTACCCATGACGAAGTGACTGCAGAGATAGGGTGAGGTGATCAATGCCAGGTGAGGTTAACGGCGTGGGCGACGGCTTGCGAGTTGCGGCGGGTCGTCGAGGGCAAATCGGGGAAACAGCAAATTGCACGCGGTCGTGTGGGACGAAAAGACGTGATCAATGTCGGACGGTGTGCAAGCGACCAGAAGCAACAAAATCCAGCCCAACGATACTGCAAGAAATCAAGTTGCCGTAATGCGCACCCCACTCATGTCCAATCAACCGTTCTGCCGAAACCGAGCCATACCGGCCGCACCGAAAACCTCTCTAGCGCGGGTTCCTCACCCCATCCCAAGCGTCGGTGTTTAGCCAATCATGGCCAAAGTCGCAGTGTAAAATTAAGCGTGCGTGGTACCAAACCTGCTGAATATATCAGCTTGACTGTATATTCGGAGTGTGGTAATCAGAATAGATCAACGGATAAACCTCAGTCTTCCCGTTATATGTTCGGGGTCTAGGGTTCCGGGACCGGTGACAGTCATACACCCTAACTATAGGAATGACAGTTGGGGCGTCACTTCCAGCAGTGTCTGCTTTCAGAAAATTGCAGCCTCGCACAGCCACTTGGCCGTTTGATTGACTGCAGCTTTTTATTTGTGCGTTTGAGTCGATTTGGCGACTCGTACCCTACCTCATTGCTCACAACTTTCGCTCAAGAACTCCGATGACAGTTTCCGCCCGTCAAAATGTTCCTCTCGGTGTCTGCTTTCAGAAAATTGCAGCCTCGCACTGCCACTTGGCCGTTTGATTGACTGCAGTTTTTTATTTGTGCTTTTGAGTCGATTTGGCGACTATACCCTACAATGAATGAGCCAAAACGACCGGAAATTTGTAACGATGCCAAGATTCAACAAGTAAAAAAAGCATATGGCACCATAGATCCTACGAAACATCTCAGTGACGGAAATTACAAGAGACATTGTCAAGACATATGGACAAAACAACAAAAGGAAGATCGAATAGTTGCCCAAAAAAGACAACGCTACCTCAACGTTAAATATGATCGAAAGGTGGAACAAAAAATATCACGTGTTGAAAATTCGCCTTGTGTTCTTGTGATAGGTGGCGAGAAGCAAAAAAGACAAGATGTCAATTCTCTTTCCTTGGTAGAGAGATTAGATCTAGTGAACAAAACTTGGACCACCTCCAAGTCCTTAACATCCAAGCGTATCAGGAGAGTGAACGCTGCCACACTCAATCAAAAAGTTTACATCGTAGGCTTGGCTCAAAATGGAAATAGTGTAGAAAGGTATGATCCTAGTAGAGACACATGGACTACCTTAGGAAATTTGCAGGAACAACGCGTGGAAGGGCTGAGGTTGTCGTAGTTAATGACAATATGTATGCTTTGCTTGGTTACAAAGAGTCATCAACAATATACGATCAGAGCTCAATAGAGAAATACGAAATAAATGGTGACTATTGGTCATTGGACCTAGGCCCAATGGCTACGGATCCGCACAGGGTCACAGGGGCGGCGAGGGCAGTTGCCTTTCAAAACAAAATTTATGTCACGGAGAAAGACATCATGCAAGTATATGACCCAAGTGTAGATTCATGGTCACAAGCTCAAGGTTTCACACAACAACGACAAGACTATGCTTTAGAGACTTTAAATGGGCACTTGTACGTGATAGGGGGGGTAACACTGAGGGAGGAGGAGGAGGGGGATCCGCTAGATGTGGCCATAAGCTCTGTTGAAAAAGGAGTACATCCGCGGATGGGGGTCTACTTACGATTGCCCCTGAACTTTTTTTGTGCCCCTCAGAAATTGCCCCTGAACTTTTTTTTTTCAGCCTGAAAATGGTTTTCGTGGCCCGAAAATCACTTTCAAGGTCTAAACTTGTTTTATACTAGGCTAGTTATACACCTTAGAAAAACTTCATGGATAATATAATTTTTACACCAATTTTCAGGGCCTGAAAATTTGGAATTCACACTCTTAAGATGCCCCCTGAACTTTTTTTCAGGGCCTGAAAATATTATTCACTTTTCGTGTTATATAAAGTTTAGAATTATATTCTCATGTCCTCATCTTGCCCCCTGAAAATGGTTTTCAGGGCCTGAAAATTTTACAATGTTCCAAGCCCTGAAAATTCACATAAGGCATTTTCAGGGCCTGAAAACTCATTTTCAGGGCCTGAAAACCATTTTCAGGGCCTGAAAACTCATTTTCAGGGCCTGAAAACCATTTTCAGGGCCTGAAAGTCATTTTCAGGGCCTGAAAACCATTTTCAGGCCCCGAAAATGACTTTTCAGGCCTTGAAAACCATTTTCAGGCCCTGAAAATGACTTTTCAGGCCTTGAAAACCATTTTCAGGCCCTGAAAACCCTTTTCAGGCCCTGAAAATGAGTTTTCAGGCCCTGAAAACCCTTTTCAGGCCCTGAAAATGAGTTTTCAGGCCTTGAAAACCATTTCCAGGCCCTGAAAACCATTTCCAGGCCCTGAAAACCATTTCCAGGCCCTGAAAACCATTTCCAGGCCCTGAAAACCATTTCCAGGCCCTGAAAACCATTTTCAGGCCCTGAAAATCATTTTCAGGCCCTGAAAACCATTTTCAGGCCCTGAAAATCATTTTCAGGCCCTGAAAATGAGTGCAAAGGGTGGGTATGTGTGCAAATCTCCCTATGCAACACAACGATCGCTCAGGGAGGCTAACGCAGCTTTCAGGCAAACGCACCATTGGCGCCTGAACGGCAGTGCAGCAGGGGCAAACCCTAAGTGCGCGAGGAGACATGGAGACGAATGTAGCACCTAGCAAATTGGGCATAAACTGGGCAAACGGTGGGTGCAGGTGAGGGTCTTGAGCGAAAATCCCCGAACAACAGTGAGCATGCGGGTGCTCGTTCAAGGGAAGTGTGCGCTGGAAGCTGGGTAAGCTCTTGAAGACAACTGAAGACAATTGAAGACAACTGCGCAGCAAGCTAACAACAGCTCGAGGGACAATTGAGAGCGGGAACTGTGGAGCGCTCAGACCTCTGCTGCCTTCTTCCAGAACTTGAGGTGGCCATCCACGCTGGCAGTGATCACGAAGTCGGTCTTGGCCACAGCCTGGTGGGCAGATGCCAAGTTTTACATAAGTAAAATAGAAACCTGATGAAGCGACTCTTAGAGCCGGGAGAAAAAGAGGAATGGGAAGTCGTCTTCGCTTTTGAGGAGTGAAGCAAGCACACGCTTTTAAGCCAAGCTCCCAGTGATACACGCGAGTGCCAACGAGGATTGATCTCGATCCACTCCCTCAGTCGCTGAGCTGAATTTTAGAAGCATCGAACGAAACTCCAAGGAGTTTTTCTCACCTCGCATGATCTCTGCTGACTGAGGTAGCTCATAGGGTATGTGTGGCTCTCAACTGGCTGAGTTGCTTGTTTTTATGACTATGGAGATACCGTGCTCTTCCTGAACACAATGCTGAGCGTTCTATTCACGCTAAAGTGGGCAGGTGTGCGCGAAAACGGAACGCTAGGAATGCGATCATTAGGTTCAGTCACCTTGCGTTTGTCGCCTTCGTAAAGCGCTTGGAGGCGCCCTCGTCAGGAAATGGGACATTCTGAAACAAAATATTGTTACCAAATAAAATAAAATACTGCGCTAGACCTGCTTTAAAATGCCCCAAAGGGGTTATTTCACCGCTTACTTGAAGCGCGGTCAAGTCCGAAGTGTTTCGAAAATTCAGGGGGCGCTCCACTATAAAGTTAATTTATATATTTTTAAGAGAAAATCGTGTGATGGTTGTATAATTTCATGACACTGCCTCTGCCCCCTGAACTTTTCATCGTAAGTAGCCCACCAACTGCCGGAACTACTGTTGAAAGGTATGACCCACAAAGTGACTCTTGGGCTAATGTCGCACCCTTACGCAAAGCAAGAGAAGGTGCATCTGCTATCACAGTGAACGGCACGATTTTGGTGATAGGTGGCTATGGCGCAGATGGAAAAGGCTTAGATACTGTGGAAGTTTATGACCCTGTACACTGTAATATGTGGTGCGACACAGAGTTTCCAAGTTTGCCAACTCCACGGGCATATGTGGGTTTAGCAAAAATAGATTGAGATAAACTTTTTATTAGTGTAACTTTAAGCAGTCTTAACACGTAGCAAGTTTTGACTTGACTCCACAGAATGGTCTGATTTCATCACTGAATAGCCTAAGAAAATTTGTTGTTTTCATCACTTAATAGCCTCCCAAAATGGGCAGATTTCATCACTTAATAGCCTAGAAAACTATGTTGTTTTCACCACTTAATAGCCTCCCAAAAATGGGTAGATTTTATCAATTAATAGCCTCAAAAAATCTGCCATTTTCATCACTTAACGTAGCCTCCCAAAAATGGGCAGATTTCATCACTTAATAGCCTCAAAATATCTGCAGTTTTCAAAATTGGGCAGATCTCATGACGCTTAAAAAAACAAACCCTATGATATATATTGAGTTTTTTGGACATGATTGTTTACATACTTCACCAACTCAAATTAATTTTATTGTTCCAAATAGATATTTCATAGACGAACACCTTGATATGTCATTTGTCGCGATCAGAGCGATATAATAACATCAAAATTGAAATCATTTTCTTTTGCATATGTATTGTTGGTATTGTTGTACATATAGCAAACTATTCAAATAACTTGATAACTTGATAACAAACTATGAAAATTAAGAAAATCGCATCAAATTAAAAAAAATCGCCATGACACGTCTACAAAAGCCTTTTGTTAAAAATCTCCGAAACTAAAATTCTTTATAAAAAATAAAATACTTAAAGCTTTGCACCTTTGGAGCGAAGCACGACAAAAACAATGTTTGCTAACTCTTCTGGAGTTGCTTTTAAAAGAGAAGTGCTAACAGAGTTCACTGCAGGCACCACTGTTTCTGGCGTGACAGCCTGAGCCTCGGTCGTGGCAGCAGGGCTTGTGCCTCGGCACCAGGAACATAATATTTTGCCTGCTGTCTCGGTGGAGTCACATTCATGACTCTCGGTGGAGTCACATTCATGACAGGTGTGGTCATGGTGACAGAAGACAGGATGTCCTCAACCCCGAATCCCGCACAGAGATTATACTGATAAGGGGCGTGTGTCGGCACTTGTTCAGTTCCCAACTCAACAGTTTCACTAACATTCGCTGTGCCACTCGGTCCAGCTTCATCTGCATTCAGAGAAACTCTCCCACGCTTTGCCATCACCTCTGCCTGCGTGTCTGAAAAATATCGACTATCTTTAGGAACATTCTGCCGTACCTCGTAAACCCGCCTAGTCTGCTCTTCTACCGTGTCAGACACGTCAGATTCTTCATATGGCATTTGCCTGATCTGAGTGTCCGAGTTCACAATCTGGTTATCAAAATACCTGCACAGACAGTCAGATTCGACAATGTTAAAATCCAACGATACAAATGCGAAACTCAAGATGTGAAGGCGCATAACGATCCGGCCCACGTTCAGTACGTGGGCCGGTGAGAGACATTCACTCGTGAGTGCCGGTTCACGTTCAGTATGTGAGGAATTCAAAATTCATGAATCTCTAGAATTTAGAATTTATACCTGGATCGATCGAAGTAGGAAGTCGAACTCGGGAACATGACGTCGGTGATGTCCGTGTTCACAGTTAACGCGGGCATGATAACCATCTTCCACAGACTCTCACAACGCTCCTCCGACAATCCACGCCCGTCAGTGATGACGTCAATACACAACACATACTTGCCATACCGTACCATGCGTTTTAAAGTAGACTTAAAGCTCGCGAACCTCCTCTTCATGCGGAAACGTCAGAAAACATCTGCCTTCGCGAACAAATTGCACTTCGTCAATTCCATCCTCCCTTTCAGCTGTTAAGAACCGTAAAGAAGGTCATGTCCAGCCCGGCCTTAATGTCTGCTTTGCTGACGTTCTTGTTTCGGATAATGGCGTCCTCTAATCTCTGTACATTCTTATGGCAGTAGCCGATCATCCTGATACGTGTGTGTACCTTATTCTTGTATTAAGATATTTGACAACAAGATTCCAGTTCGACTGACGGTTGACACCTTCCCATCCAAGTGCAGACTTCAGGGCAGCGTGAATGGCGTCCTTCTTGATGTTCGTGCCGCCGCCAGCACACGGCGCGTGCCAATGGCCTTCTTCATCCCCTTGCTCGTAGACACACGTCATGCAGTCCAAGACCTCCAGATAATCAGCTCCCTTGTGGAACTCGTCCTCAGGTAAATTGGCTATTACCCTTCGGGTGGCTTAAGCCACCCTAACAACGATTTAGGGTGGCTTAAGCCACCTTAACGTTTTCAATTATTGCGGGAGCTATCGGTACCGGAAACTAGATTTTTTTAGCTCAAAATGACGGCGACAATGTCTTCTTTTAGACACTATATGCACTATTCGGCGAGCCCAAGTTCCCGGTGAGCAATTTTGGGAAGTATCCAAGAGGGTGCAACATTTAGTGAATTTTGAGCGATTTTTTCCGGTTTTTGCATACCCATGCTACTTCAACCGAGATTTTGAGGGTCAAGATGACCTCGGATCAAACTTTTGGCAACACACTGCAAAAAGAGCAGCTCGAGATCTTGACATCATAGGTCTCCAAATTTTGAAAAGCGCCTTCGAGGAAGCCCCTGTGAGCTAATTGGCTTAAGGTGGCTTAAGCCATCTTAAGGAAAATTGGGAAATACCCACCCTACTTCAACCGAGATTTTGAGGGTCAAGATGAACTCAGATCAACGTTTTGATAAGACACTGCAGAAAGAGCAGCTCAAGATCTTGACGACATAGGTCTCCAAATTTTGAAAGCACCGCCGAGGAAGCCCCAATGAGCCCTTCAAGTTAAGGTGGCTTAAGCCACCTTAAGCTGCGGGTAATAGGCAAAATAAGTACCCAGTTTCGAAAACGTTATGCTGAACTCATGATAACAGATAACCTGCAGCTGGTTGCTTTGATTTTGGTGCACGTCATGGAGAGACAGACTTTCGCCCCCCCCATAAACTGGGGGTGACTGTCTCTTCCTGTGTCACCCCTCGCCCTGTGGTGTCACTTGCATCTTGCCAGCCGACCGATAATAAAACACCCAAGTTATTTTATTATCTCATCTTTTTGACTGCGAAACCCGTGCGAGCCACTGCACAGCTTTCTTTGCCTGCGTGCATATATATATATATATATTCACTATATATATATTTCACACTTCCCGTCAGGTTATGGGTTACCACTAGCTGGTGGTTCCTCACGTTCTTTTTAGCTATCATTCGGATCCCGCGCAACGCGGTATACGATGACGCAACGTCACTACTCATCCAACCGGCCGGCAGTCACGCACCGTTACTTCGCCGCCTTCCCCCCAAACGTGCTGCAACAGCATCCACTGTTATTTATTTGAGCGCAGCGCCCAATCTTTTTCGTGCGCAACGCACGTTTGTCACCGTCGTTCTCGACTACGTCCCATCCAGCCGGCCGACACAATGACGCAACGTTACACATCGCCGCCATCTCCCCGTACATGCTGCAACGGCATCGGCTATTATTTATTTGAGCGCAACGCCCAATCTTTTTCGTGCGCAACGCACGTTAATCACCATCATTCTCGACTACGTCGTCCCCATCTATTTCACTTTGCGCTCTGGCCACAGCACCTCAACAGCAGCAAAATTGGCTTATCGCACGACGTTTTTGACGTCACCACCGTCTTCCTCGTCAAAATCTACCCCAAATTGACTCTTTCATCACTTGGAATTGTCCATTTTACGAAAAGTTGGGTTTCCCCTTGTGAACCCTAATAATTTCCCTTCGCAGAATTATCCAGTCTGCGCTGGAACCATGGCCATTGAGCGCCAACGTGCACGCCTCGCCGCTGTTCGGGATGCCCTGGAATATCTCCGAGAACATCGACGGCATTCTTCACCTGACTATCGTCTGGTGGTGTTTGGTGGTGCTTATGCACCATACACCAACATCGAGTCTAACGCCTCCGCCAATGACAAGACCTTTGACAGCAACGAGTTCCGTCCGCAGCATTCTCCGCTCTTTCATCCACCTTACGTGTTCATTGACCATTGTCTGGTGGTGTGTGGTGGTGCTGTAGCACCCGACCTGCCGTTTTCCCTCTCTGCTTTCGCACTTGTGTACAGAGGAGGAGCACACCGCATTTTCCGCCTTCGCCCCCATCGGGGTGCCCGCGTCCCCGCACTTGCTCTGGTAATGCCACGCATTGTCACACCGCACCGCGTGGGCGTTGGATGACGACATCCTGGCGGCGCTCGACTGCATCCACCATCGAGTACTCCGCCGCCATCCACCAACGGTTGTTGGGGCTAGAATCACGGCTGGCCTGTGGGAGTAGGTATCCCCACAGCACATGCATGGGCATAAGCCCCTAGAGCACGCATCTATAGACCAGCGCGGCGAAGCCAAACTAGCTGGGTTGAAAAAGACCTCTTAGGGTCTCCGATGATGCTTGTTTTTTTAGGGCTTTGCCCGTGTAGCCCACCGTAGGATGTTAGACCCGGCTTCGCGGGCTTGCATCGTGGCACCTCACGCCTTCGGGGTGAGGTGGTGTCATGGAGAGACAGACTTTCGCCCCCCCATAAACTGGGGGTGACTGTCTCTTCCTGTGTCACCCCTCGCCCTGTGGTGTCACTTGCATCTTGCCAGCCGACCGATAATAAAACACCCAAGTTATTTTATTATCTCATCTTTTTGACTGCGAAACCCGTGCGAGCCATTGCACAGCTTTCTTTGCCTGCGTGCATATATATATATTCACTATATATATATTTCACACTTCCCGTCAGCACGCTTGCCTTTGCTGCGGGTAGAAGTAGTTTCAATGTATGTACGTTGTGCTGACTTCCGCGTTGCTGCTGTTCGTGCAGGTCGGGGTATAATCACGGGGGACTAGATATACCGTACTGCCCCCTGTATGACATTCCTCGATGCATGTGACAGATGACTGCATTATTATTCGGCTCGAGACCGCGAGTCATAGCGACAGAGACCGCGAGTCACAGCGATAGTGACTGCGAGCCACGTGTTAGAGTACTCGAGCATCACCGTAGCCGTACTCGTACAGACTTACACAGCGCACGTAGCATAAGCTACTTAGACTCTCAGACTCTCATATGTTATATCTTTACAGACATATTATCACCGTTTGAGCCTCATATTTATGCGTACAGCGATAGTATTAAAACACGGATATATAGAATATTCTACCCTATATGTGTTTCATACTATCCATTAGGTTATGTTAGACCACAACGCACCACTGCTATCTCTGATGAAACGACAAATTTCAAATTAGCCGCTAAAAGCACTTTGAACTGGCAGTCAGCGAAAATGTTTGAAAATTGCGACTTGCTTTGACACTAACCCTCCGCAGGTCGGGCCGGTTTCAATTTTAACTCGCCGAAACCTTTTATGATTGGGAATTCTTTTACGATTGCCCTCTCGGCCTTTCATTTAACTTCCATGTTGAAACGCGACCGTTAGTTATCACATCGCTCTGCCAAAATTTGAGGGACGCCTTAGATTTTAGGCAAATTACGAGCATTTACCGCGGAAGCGCTGGCCAATTTTTTGAAAATTAACAAAACTTAGAGAAAATCTCCATCTCAACCCCTAGGAGAACGTCTTGCGCAACATCGTCGCCTTCACCGCCACCAACGGTCCGAAGGTCTACCATGTCAACGTTCACACCAACAACAACTCCGGGATCCCAACCGCCAACACAAGAACTTCAACCACGTTCTCAACGACGATTATTTACTTCACGACAACCTCTTCCCCCATCTCCAACAAACGAAGAAATCGCCATCACCATCAACGCCCTTCTTCAAGACCTCCATGCCGTCACCGCCAAAGCGGATGAGCTCTCCACCACCGTCACCTCGCTTGTAGTAGCATTTCAGCGCTCATCTGCTCAGTCCGACGAGATCCACGAGAATTACGTCACGAAGGAAGAACTCAACGACGTCAACCAACTCAACGAGACCATCCTCGACGACTTAATCAAAGTCCGCGACGAATGCGTCAACGTCACCTCTCTGGCTCGCACTGTTGCGAGTAGAACTACTTCATCTTCGACGCCATCTTCAGTCGTGATTACTTCGGACAAGATGTTCGACGCCACCAAGGAATTGGAGACTATTCCAGAGGTTACGCCATTGCAACATCGAGATGGGCGACCACTTCCTCCAACCAAGATCAAGCACATCATGGACGACAACTCCAGCGCCTTCAACACCCGCTCCACCACTCCTGACGTCACTCCGCTCCTGAAGCAGTTGAAGACCGCCTATTATGCCCTCACGGACATTCACGAGCGACAACAACAACGTGAACTCCAATTGAACTTCCTCACCGCGGGCGGCGACATTGTGTTCAAGAAGTTCTGTGAGGCCCTGACCCGTGTGCTCACCGCCACCCGACCTGGACACGCCCCAGCACTACTTAACCTTCAACACCGACTGAAGGACGAGCCCTACGACGGTATCTCCAATGGCCTTCTAGCTCAACTTCTACTTGCGGCCACTTGTGGCAACACACAAATTGTGTTGTCACAAATTGTGAAGGACTCCCCCCAGGCTCAGGTGGACGGCAGACTGCTTCTACTGCACGTGCACTGCCGCCTGATCACCTACCCCCCCTCCACGGACCACTCCAACCTCACCAAGGCCAAGGCCCTCCGAATCTCTGAGTCCGAGGACCCCGGCTTGAAGCTGAACACCTTCGCCACCCTCATCGGCAACCACAGGCAGCTTCACCCCGCCTTCTCTGGACAGCAGGAGCAGGAGGTCCTCATCGACATCTTACGGGCCTCCCAGGACACGGCCGAGCACCTCTTTGACATCCCCCTGTACTTCGATGTCATCCGCACCTACGAGGAGAACAACCGCATGACCTCCTCTGGCTTCCCCGGTGGTCTTCAGAAGTTCATTGAGGCCATCGGTAATGTGTGGTTCACCCGGGGCTCTGCCCACCATTCCCAGCTCCCTGGCTCTTCATCCCGCCCCCGAGCTGCCTCCATGACGGGGGAAGTCCGTGAGGGAGGGCGGGGCTCGGCTGACACCACCAAGCCGAAGGAAAAGCACCCTAATGGCAAGGGCGGCAAGGGGGGCAAGGGTGGCAAGGGTACGCACCCTCGGGCCACCACACCGCCTCCATCCAGGCCCCGATCACCACTACGGGGCGGCACCAGAGCTACCTTCATTGAGCACGAGAGGGCCCTGTACAAGGCCTCCAAGCTCAAGCACGCCGGCTCCACCAACAAGGACTCCACCCCCTCTGGCACCTGGGACAACTTCAAGTTCACCCCCTCCGACCCCAGTGACAAGTCCATCGGCCACCCCTGCCGCTCCTGCAAGTACAAGTACAACAAGACCGTCACCCACTCCCTCGGCAGGTTCGGCTGCCCCTGCACACTGGCTGAGAAGGCCGACATGTGGGTCAAAGCCGGCCCCCCTCCATCTGTGAACCATGTCTCTGCCCCCCGTCCCTCCACACCCTGCACCCCGCCACCCCCACCACCCCCGCCACCCCCACCTCACCCCCCACCGACGGTGCATCGGCCCCAGCACCGCATCCGAGCTGGCAGCTCTCGAGGCGGAGGTTGCACAGCTCGGGCGACCACCCTTCCGCCACCCCCCCCCCCTCCCGCTCTGAGTTTCACCATCCAGCTAAGGCAGTCAGCTTCCAGGCAGACCAGGAGGATGATGAGACTGAGTGGCCCGCCCTCACCAGTAATCCCTGGATCCCTCAGTTCCAGGGCTCGTCATGAATACACTCGTAATCATGATTACTTTCATGATTAGACGTTTTTTGGTACTAATCAAGTCTTGATTAAACCCAACAGGGTACTAATCAAGTCTTGATTAGACCCGACAGGGTACTAATCAAGTCTTGATTAGCCACGGCAGGGTACTAATCAAGTCGTGATTTTTTAATCATGACAAAAGTGGCGATATGACATATGTGGCCTCTGACCGTCGAGACAGCGAGTCTAGCGAGTCTGACGCAGTCAGTCTATTTCCTTCGTTTTCTATTCGGTTTTGTGAGGCTCCACAATCGCCCGTGTGTTCTCTCAGATTTCTAGGACAGTTCGCCACGCATACAGTACTTCGTTAAGCACGCACGCACACACCGCAGAATGGGTCAGAGAAAGAAAAAAACCCGTTTCTAACAGCCAGCAAACCCTACATATGAAGCAGTATCCGGCTTTGAAAAAGCCGCTTGAGCACATAGGGAAACAAATTCAGATCCCAGGGTCCTTTTGGACGCTAGCTTCCGGGCGCATGTCAGAGAGCGAGAAGGAAACTATTTTTTTGTGTACCATACGCGAATTCTCGCTTTAGCAAAAGGTTTCAGGCGAGGCAGCTCCTTCCCAGGCTTTTCAATTGCAGGAGATGGGTCCGACTGGGACCGGCAGCCTTGAGGAAGGCGATTCTAGTGGCGAAATAGTTTGGATTAAATATCCACTCCCATTCTTACAGTATTTCTATGCGACATTCCCTTTGTCTACTGAAGAGCAAGCACCACGTGCGGAATCCGCTTTGGTACCCCTCACAGTGCATGATGAGAAACGTCCCCCTCGCCATCCCGACTTTCCGAACCTGGCATTTCCGTTTGCTGAAGTCTACAAGTATTATTCGGTTACTTCCATCCAATTCCAGTTATTATTCGGTTCGGATTCAGAAGAGATGTAGAGTTCTATGATCCTTGATCCTGAGGTACAACACACATCTTTGAGTATTTAACTATTTTGTCATCAGTCTTCTCTTGTTGAATTTTGCTGAATACCACACCATGTTGTGCTGCATGCATGTATATCAGCCTCGCTGCTGTGGTAAATATTGATCATCGCGAATCTTGTGATGTATTGCGAATCTTGCAATTTGATTCGAGAAATACGGTGGACACCATTTATATTCTATTTAGACGACGTTTTGGGTTCCGTCCGCTGTGCTATATATCAATATATCAAGTATATGCGCATTAAAAAACACGGATGGATTTCCGCATTATAACATCTCACCGCAAATAATAGGGTTTCTCGACCGTGAATAACTTTTGAGTCACGAGGTCTTTCCGGCCGAAACTTTGCATACATACAGCTCATTCATTGACGAATACAATGATATATTGCTTGTTGTGATAGGATTAGTGAAACCCAAAATCTGATACCCATTTCTTGCGGCTATATACTAACCGCAAATAATAGGGTTTCTCGACCGTGAATAACTTTTGATTCACGAGGTCTTTCCGGCCGAAACTTTGCATACATACAGCTCATTCATAGACGAACACAATGATATATTGTTTGTTGTGATAGGATTTGTAAAACCCAAAATCTGGTACCCATTTCCTGCGGCTATATACTAACCGCAAATAGGGTAGGAAAATATCCGAAAATCATGATTAAACTAATCAAGTCTTGATTAGACCCGGCAGGGTACTAATCAAGTCTTGATTAGCATCGGCAGGGTACTAATCAAGTCTTGATTAGCCACGGCAGGGTACTAATCAAGTCTTGATTAATCACAGGACCCAACTAATCAAGTGTAATCATAGTATTCATGACGAGCCCTGCTCAGTTCTCTGGCCCCTCACCTCACCCACCCCCCTCGGCTTCAGCCAACCACTTCTCCCCCAATCCCTTCAGCTCCCTCTCCCCCTCCGCCTCTCCACCCGACACCCAGTTCACCTTCCCCCAGCTGGAGCCCACCGCCCTCTTTGCATTCAGATACTTTGACACCGTCACGGCTACTGACTTGAGAGAGGACCCGGACCACGAGGACCCGGCTTGGGAGAGGACAAAGCGGCAGAGGAAGCGGGACAAGGAGAAGCAGAAGAAGGCCATTCAGCAGCAGCAGAAGCTTCAGCGGCAGCACCAGGTAGCTGAATCACTGGCTTCGGCCAACAGCACCGCCACCGCCCCAGTCCAGACAGACATCACCGTGGACTGCAACACCCAGTGCCCTGTGCCCTACCTGACTGACCTCTTGACCGGCAGCACCTCAGTGGCCTCCACCATCTCCGAGGACACTCTGGACACTGCCTCCGAGGACACTCTGGACACTGCCTCCGAGGACACTCTGGACACTGCCACCGAGGACACTCCGGACACTGCCACCACCCCTCCCACCTCCACCGCTCCCCTCCCACCACCATCACCACCCCCCGACTGCCACCAGCCTGAGCCTCGGGCCATTGGTATCCCCCCAGCCACCACAATTGCACCTGACACTGCATGCATTCATATTGCAGTGCCTGGGATGGGGATGCATTGGGAGGGCACGCATACGGACCCAGTTCACATTGCTGCCGTACACACCGCCACACCACAGCCTGGCTGTAACACTCCCTCGGTCACACGCACCCTGGTAGCCATTGCCATGCACTGGATCTCCTTCCACGTTGCTGTGCTCCTCGCACTTTTGCACATAACACTGACATACACATTCTATATGTCACCTCGGCCGGCTATCACCTTCTCACAGCCGGCCTATGCCAGTGCCACGGCACCGGCCAATGCCTCACCTCAGCCAGCCTCCGGTAGTGCCACGGCACCGGCTACTGCCTCCACACAGCCAGCCTCCGGTGGTGCCACGGCACCGGCTACTGCCTCCACACAGCCAGCCTCCGGTGGTGCCACGGCACCGGCTACTGCCTCACCTCAGCCGACCTCCGGTGGTGCCACGGCACCGGCTACTGCCTCACCTCAGCCGGCCTCCGCCAGTGCTACGGCACCGGCCAACCACACACCACATTTGCCCTCCGGTGGTGTCACCGCAGCTCCCACCACACTCTGTGAGCCTGCAGCTGCCTCCACACCGCCCCTGGGACACAGTGCCGATGAGGCGCTTGTGGGCACGCCCACCGATCACACCGTCTGTACTGACGGTGCAACCACCGCTGACACCCCTACATCTCTCAGCACAGCTCTCGGGGCCGACACTACAGTGGCCTCCGAGCAACCGCCTACACTCGGTGCCCCTGACAGCTCCCTAGCCCCCTTGGAGTGCACATACCCCGGGCTTGAGAGTGTTGGCCGGTGGGCCGATGTCTCCGACTCAGGCTCTGAGTCAGACACCGAGGGCTATCCGCCCCAACACACACCTCCTCCTCCTCTTCCTCCTCCAGTATCCGACACTGACGGTACGGTGCCTGCTCAGCCCACTGCCGATAGGGCAACCACACGGGCTACAGCGGGCACCCTGCCTGCATTGGTGGACACTGACCGGCTGGCTGCTACCTCAGACACACACATGCAGCCCCCGGTCCCGTCCACAGTGCAGGCCTGTGCCGTCACACCGGATTTCCAGTTCCCTCCTATCCCCGAATCTCAGGAGGACACCTCGGAGACCACTACTAAGTGGAAGCAGTTCATGGCAGACACCCCGATCCGCAGTGACACACCTCGGCCACGGCCAGACAGCTCACCCTCCCCAGAGCACTCTCAGTGGGATTTCTCAGTTGTGCCATCTCCCTCCTTCCAACAGCTTAATCAGTTCCTGGAGAACTACACCCTGACTCACCCCTCATATTGCACCAGTGACCCTAATGAGGATTGGGCCCAGTTTGAGGTCTTTGATGACCACCATTTGGGCCCCTGGGGTCAGCATTGAGATCTACGACCCTGCGGTTGCAGCGCCGTGGGGAGAGACCTCAGCTGCACCGACAGTGCCCCGCACTGTCCCCACGGCACACCGGTCTTCCTCCCCCTGCTTGGGAAAGGCCGCCGTGCCTCCAACACGCACGGACACCTCCTTGTAGATTCAGGAGCCTCACATCTCCTCCTGAACAACAGGGAGCTCTTCACTGAGTTGTCCCCGTGCACCTCCAGCATGACCACAGCCTCGGATCAGCATTACAAGCCTCACAGTGTCGGCACAGCCTCCATTGATTTCCAGTACACCGACGGCACTTGGATCACACTCCCCTTCCTCTAAGCCTTCTATGATCCAAATGCCCCAAACCTCCTCTCCGTCCGCCAGATGCTCAGACACGGGGCCCGCTCCCCTGACTTCATCGACCTCACATGGCACCACGGTGCTTCTCTCTTTGACCTCTATGACACTGGCAGAGACTATGTTGTACACCCCAGCAGCTGGCGAGCCACCCCATCTGCCCACTCCATAGCACAGAGGAGACCCCTCCTTCAGCCTGCCCCTTCGGAGCTTGCAGAGAAGGGCACAGTCGACTGGATGGTTGCTAGGTCCGCCTACAGAGAGTTTGCTCAGCACAGTCCACATGGCTATTGTCACACAGACCTCTACACGGACGGCATCCCCTACCCACGGGGTAACACACAGTGCCAGCACTACTACTCCCTCGAGGACCCTGCTGAGGATCATGTCTGGTGCGGGCGCTCTTTCTGGGCCAACCCGCCCTTCATCAACTCCATCATCCAAAGGATGTTGATGAAGATGCTAGAGGACTTCTGGTTAGACCCTAATAACACCTCATACACGGTGTGTCTTCGGAAGTCACCATCTGCAGCCTGGTGGCCACTCACCTATCACTTTCAGGAGATAGCCACCATCCCAGCAGGCACACCCGGCTTCTTCTCCCGCCCTCGAGCTGGTACCTACTCCCCCCAGGACCTCACAGATGCAGGAGAGGAGGGCGGTGCTGACCGTGTCTTCATCCAGGGGGGCCCGTTCGACACCATCATCCTTTTCAAGGATGCCACCACAGTCCCCAGGATTGACCCTCATCAGTACCTCCATGCCTGTCTGGGCCACTACTCACACCAGTACATTGCTCACCTCTTCTCACAGGGGCTTCAGTTTGCAGTGCCCAGACGACACCTCTCCATGAAGACACTCAGGACTATCCTGTCAGGCTACGGGTGTGCTCATTGCAACACCTGGAATGCCAAGCGCCCAGGACCCTTTAATGTATTTGACAGAGCCAACCGCAGACCACCTCCAGCTTTGCCAGCCAGCCACCGGCCTGTCAAATGGGAACAGTCCAGGCCATTTCAGCACATATTTGCTGACATTTGGGGCCCATGCAAACCCCCTGGCTACGACGAGTCAGTCTTCATCAGTGCCTTTAAGTGCCCCGTCACTAAAAAGGCCTTCGGGTATGCCTCACCTTCTAAGGGAGGCCAACACTTCCACCTCCAGATTGTCCTTGATGACATTCAGTCCCACGGCTTCACACCAGAGACCATCACATTCCACACAGACTGTGCCACAGAGTACACATCGGAGGAGATGAAGACACTCCTCCGACAGTACCGCATGCGTCATGAGACCGGTCCGCCATACATGCACGAGTTCCAGGCTCAGATTGAGGTGCTCTGGAGAGACATGCAGAAGATCATGAACAGCACCATGCGCACATATGATGCCCCGCTGTACACATGGCCTCTTGCTGCACTCCATGCCATTAACACAGTCCTCAATGTCATGCCTAACAAGCACATTGGGATGGACACACCTCACCTCAGATACACTGGCCGTCACTTCGACTACACCGAGCTCCGGCCCTTCTGGTCCGAGTGCAATGTCTGGCAGGACCCCGCACAGCGCTCTAAGGCAGGAGCTAAAGCTGACACTTCGGCTAAGCTACAGCCTAAGAGCAAGCCCTACCGCTATGTCGGGAATCTCACACCTGGCAACTATCTATGCCTTGACACAGTGAAAGGAAAACTCAAGGCTCTCTCTAGGCCTACGTTTGTCACTGACCCTGCTCTCATGGCTAAGACACTTGCCAACACACACAACACTCTGGTTGATCCCGCCTCCACAGCTATCTTCACAAAGAAGCTGTACCCCATCCGACGCCCCGCAGCCCTCTCCTCCCCCGACATCCTCCAGCTTGCATGCAGCACTCACGAGTCAGAGACCTTTGCCTATGTCAAGGTCCAGTGTGCTAAACTCAGGCATCCAGTCTGGGTAAAGCTCATACACTATCTCCAGCTGGCCAAAAGCCACTATGCCACTCTCATCAGCTTTCTCAAGCACAGACACAAACATGGGGCACCTAATGTCTTTTACCCGTGTTTTGCTATGTGCTCGGCTAAGCCAGCTGACCGACAGAAGTATCACCCTGCAGTCATCGTGTCTGTAGACCATAAGCCTCAGGTCCAGCACAGATACCAGGTGTACTTCGACTCTGCTGACTCACACTCCACCCAGTATGCAGACACCGATGCTGTCATCATCTCCCCAGACCAGAAGGCCATGCTCCTTGCCCTCAGGGATGCAGACTCGGACCCCGCAGACTTCCCGAGTGATGCCTTCATGGACGAGCCAGACCCTGCCACATACAGACAGGCTCGGCTCAGCCCTAATTGGAGACAGTGGCACAAAGCCATTCAGTCAGAGATCGACGGCATACTTCAGCCAGACAGGGCCGATCCAGTCACCGCCTTCCCTCCAGGCTCCACCGTCCTCCCCAGTAAGTTTGTCTTTAAGCTCAAGAAGCTGACAGACGGCTCCCTTGATAAGTTCAAGGCCAGATGCACCACCAGAGGAGACATGGACCGTACCTTCTATGAGGAGGCGGAGACCTTTGCCCCTACACCTCAGCTCACCACCTTCAGACTCCTACTAGCGCTCTGCCTAAAGCACAGACTCATGCCATACCACTATGATGTCTCTCAGGCTTTCCTCCAGGCTCTAATACCTGAGGATGAGCGGTACTATGTCAGGTTTCCGAAGGGGTACATTCATCCCAAAGGATATGTAGGTGCCTATATGAAGAAGGCACTCTACGGACATCGGACCTCAGGCAGACTCTGGTCAGAGACCGCACACAGATTCATGACAGACCGCTACCCTACACTCAGCAGGTCCACATATGACGAGTGCCTATACATCGGCTGGATTGACACTCAGCTCTTCATAGTCCTCATCTATGTTGATGACTTCATTGTGGCTTGTGCCGATGAGCTGTCCAGAGCCCGCTTTCACACTGACATCATGTCCACATTTCAGGCCACCTACTCTGGTGTCCTCAACCAGTTCCTCCAGCTCAGAGTCGATGTTCAGACTGAGACACTTCCTACAGGAGAGTCATATCCGACCAGGATTGAGCTTTCACACGAGCGGAGCATCACAGATCTGTGTGCTAAGTTCAGCATAGACACGGATAAGCAGCCACCTCGATCACCGATGACAGAGGGTCTCTCCCTCCCCATTCCCTCACCTGATACCATTGACAGGTCCATTGAGACACCCCTCAGATCCTTGATCTACTCTCTGCTCTGGTTAGCCAGGACAGTCAGACCCGACATATATTACCACGTCACATATCTGGCTCAGTTCTGCCACCAGCCCACAGTTGAAGCCCTCACCGCTGCCAAACGGATTCTACACTATGCCTATTCCACCAGGGACTACACACTTGCTATGGCTATTGACTCTGCAGCACCCCAGCTCACCGCATTTTGTGACTCTGACCATGCAGGAGACACTGCCACACGGAACTCAGTTTCCGGCTACTGTCTCTACTTTCACGGTATGCTCATTGACTGGTGGTCAAAGAAGCAGAAGTCATGCACTGCCCTTCACTCTACAGAGGCAGAGTATGTTGCCATGTCAGAGGCATGCACCTCCGCCCTGGCCATCTATAACACACTGACAGAGTTCTTTCCCTCAGATGAGCTCATCACCATCAATGTAGACAACTCAGCAGTTCAGACTCTAGTCACTCAGCGGGCACTCTCTTCTAAGCTCAAACACATTGCGGTTCGGTACCACGCGGTTAGGAACTGGTGTCAGGGGCCCCTCAGGAAGTTTACACCGGTCTGGATTCCGACTGATGACAATCAGTCTGACATTTTCACAAAAGCCCTTCCTATCACCAAACACGGGGTTCCCATTATTGACAAGTTCACTGCCCGCCTATTGGATATTAAGGACCGGCGTGTTAAGCTGGTTGAGAAGCTACGAGCAGCTGAAGCACAGCAGCTACATGCCCAGCAGCAACAACTACAACAACAGCAACGACAGGATGAGATTGTCCTAGCATCACTGCAGCGGCAGAACTTGATAGGGTGACCCGAGGCGAGGGAAGGTGGGCCTCTGCGAGCATGTCTATTTCTAAAGACCCGGAGGCACCAATAGGACCAGTTCTTGCCAATGCAAATGCCTGATATATGCTTGCTCCGTTCTTCGAGTACAGTATTATGATATTTGCTGCTGGAATCTGTATAGGCAGCCCTGACTGGGAGTCCCGGTGCAGGCCCCTATGACAGACCCCTAGGACCAACACTGGACCGCTGACTGATCTATAGGTTCGTGCTGTGACACACGCTGTGTCACAGGTAGGCTAGTATCCGAGACCGTTGCGAGACCGGTCCGGGTATATCTAGCTTAGGGTTTATTATCTTATGAGAGTTTATCCACACAGTTCGGGACCCTCTGATATCTAGTGAACTAGGATATTCCGGTAGGTTATGGGCCCACCACGCTTCCACTGCGCCTACGTCTGGCTCACTGGTACGGATTCTTCGACTGACCGAGATGGACGGCGTGCTCTTGTCGACATCATCAAGGGCTCTGTACCAGTGGCGCTGCGGGAGTCGCAGCAGGAGGAGCATGCGGCTTTACGTTATCCCGCAAACGTTGACCCGCAGCCGATTTTGGCTAAGGAGCAGCGTTTGGTGCGGGATAACAGGACTTCAGACTGGACTCCGACCGAGGCAACACGAAAATTGTCTCTCTACACCCGCCTCGACCCCGTGTTTTACGCGGCGGTAAAGGTCCGCTATCCCATGGCTGCCGACCTGTCCCACGTGTCCCTTGCTTCTCTTCGCTCCCTGGTGGTCGAGATTTATCAGTCTTGGGCGCAGACGGACGGGGGGAAGGCAGCTTCTGGTGCGGGCGGGGTCTCCGCACACCTCTCCAGCAGTGAGTACGATGCGCTGCTCCAGCAGATCACGGAGCTGACGGAGCTCGTACAGCGGCAACGGGGTGAGGCCGCTCCGGTTGTGCGTCAACAACGGGAGCGGGTGCAGCAGCGGCAGCAGCAGCAGCGGGGGCAGCAGCCGCGAGGATTCCGTGTGGGGACCCACAAGGCCCCACCGGTGGGATTCGACCGTGACGATCAACGGGCGAGGCCGTTCTGCGGTAGGTGCAAGAAGGCGGGGAAAGGTGAGGCGTATCACTTCTACCGCGACTGCCCGTTGGGCGGGCGCCAACACCCGCCCACCTCTGCCGCGGCATTTTGCGTTCCCATCGAAGAGGAGGACGCAGAGGGGGTGCACGCACTCGCCATGTGTGCGTTGTTCCAGCAGGCGGCGGATGACGGAGCGGAGTCCTTCGCGCGTGCGGCAGCCGCGTACGGGCCGCCCGCGGTGCTTTCTGCGGGAGCGGTGGGCGGCATTGACGTGTCCGCCTACGGCTTCGCCGTGGAGCAGCAGCCGGATTCCGAGGGGGACGACATTCTCCGCAGGCTCGACGATCTTGCCGCGGAGGTTCACTCCGCGGCCAACCCACAGGTGCATTACACTCACGCATCTTTCCCGCCTCCTGCCGGTGACGGCAAGGGGGCTTCGGCTCTGGGGTGCGTACCCGCCGCAGCGGTGGCCACACCGGAGGAGCAGGTTCCGGCAGGTGGTGCGGCGGCATCGGCATCCGCCGTGCCGGCCCCTGCTATGCCTGTCTCGCAGGGAGAAGATGTGAAGCCCGCGCCACTTCAATCGGCGCGGGTAACCACCACAGCGGACGCGGACGGTGAGTTCGCTGGGTTCGTTCAGACCGTGAACCACGCCGCCATCGGACAGGTTGATCTCACGGGGTACGACACGGACGATTACGAGGACCTCGCTGACGGCAGCTTCGTCGTGAAGCCGCGGGCCTCGGCCATCTCGGCGAATCACTCGTCAACGCCCGCGGCCCAAGCACCTCACTCTGGTGGTGTTCTGGAGGATTGGCGTGAGGGTGCTCCCCGCAGCTACGGCTGTGGAAAGCCTCCGTGGGGCTTCCCCGCCCACGCGGGCTTGTGGGGGATGCCCTTCCTTCTCTCTTTCATTCTCTTGATCTCTGTCATGGGGGTAGGAGCAGCCACCTACACGGTGGCCAACGACGTCGACCCTGTGCAGGTATCGGGTCGGGCTGCGCTGCAGCCTGTGCTGTGCAGAGGCGAGGAGTCACCGCTTGACACGGTGCCATGTGCCATCCCGCCTCGTCGCCACCGGCGGGTGCAGCGGCGGCAGGGCCTCTACATGGCTCCGGTGCCGTGGAATCCCGGACCGCCGCCACCCGGCATCTTATTTGAGGGCGGTCCTCCGTTGTCGCCGGCATCGTCTTCGGATGACGAGGCGCCACCTTCGGGCAGCACTTGGCAGCACCCTGGTGCGGTGCAGCCTCCCGTGATCGACGAGTCAACAACACCGACTCCGTCAAATTCTCTGGCGAATGATTTCTCAGTGGCCGACACCTTGCACTTTGGCAGCCCTGTGCTACTCCGCCGTGCCACGGTGGACTACTACAGTGCTCGTTGTGGTGACGGTGCTCCTCTGGCCTTTGACCCCGAGTAGTTTACTTCTGGTTCTGGCAGTACACCACTTTCATGGTGGTGTGCTGAGATGTACTTTGACCTCAACACGGTCTTCAATCTGGTTTATGCTTTTGCTTTGACAACTTTGAACTCTTCAATCTGACTTGCTGACACAGTGCCTTTCAGTAGTTTGGCAGGACCTATATGCCTGTAAGTTTCTGCACTTGTGCCGGCTAGAGGGTTTCAATTTGTGTATCAGAATTGCACAGTTGAATTAGCAGTTGGGTTTGTCACCCTAGCTCCTACCCTAACTTATCTTAACATTCTGACTCTCCTAGACAGTCACCACCCACAGTGCTGGGGTGGTGTGCTGGAATCTGTATAGGCAGCCCTGACTGGGAGTCCCGGTGCAGGCCCCTAAGACAGACCCCTAGGACCAACACTGGACCGCTGACTGATCTATAGGTTCGTGCTGTGACACACGCTGTGTCACAGGTAGGCTAGTATCCGAGACCGTTGCGAGACCGTTCCGGGTATATCTAGCTTAGGGTTTATTATCTTATGAGAGTTTATCCACACAGTTCGGGACCCTCTGATATCTAGTGAACTAGGATATTCCGGTATTTGCTTACATTACCATGCCACTGCCACACACATCCACAGAATGTGGTGGTGTCACGGGGGACTAGATATACCGTACTGCCCCCTGTATGACATTCCTCGATGCATGTGACAGATGACTGCATTATTATTCGGCTCGAGACCGCGAGTCATAGCGACAGAGACCGCGAGTCGCCGCGATAGTGACTGCGAGCCACGTGTTAGAGTACTCGAGCATCACCATAGCCGTACTCGTACAGACTTACACAGCGCACGTAGCATAAGCTACTTAGACTCTCAGACTCTCATATGTTATATCTTTACAGACATATTATCACCGTTTGAGCCTCATATTTATGCGTACAGCGATAGTATTAAAACACGGATATATAGAATATTCTACCCTATATGTGTTTCATACTATCCATTATATAATGTCAAAATCAGAATCATCAGCGTCCTCATCGTCGCTACTGTATACATTCAGGTGAGCTCCTTCCTCATCAGCGTCTCCATCTTCGCTGCTAAGTACGGGATTCGACTGCCGCACACATGCATTCAAATTTAACCGGTCAGTGACATGTTTCCTTTTGGCGGCGCGCCACCAGCTATAACATTGCTTTGCGTCACGCTTTTTGCGTGACGTATAGTGTAGTAGTTTACAACCTAGCTTTGCGTCACGCTTTTTGGGAGACGTATAGTGTAGTAGTTTATAGCCTAGCTTTGGGAGACGTATAGTGTAGTAGTTTATAGCCTAGCTTTGCGTGACGCTCTTTTGCGTGACTGGTGGATGAAATCAATTTGCGTCGCGTGAGATGAAAGCTGCAAACAAAATTTCAATCTAGAGGTTTATTTCGTAGAAACCAGCTATGACTTATTTTGGGTGACGATAGTGGGAACATCAACGCGGTCGGTTGATGTTCGACTTGGACTTCGAACGCCAACGCCAGAACGCAGAAGGCGCATGCCATGCCATGCTATGCCATGCGATGCGAATGCCACAGAATTCAGAACGAACTCCTCCTCACAACCACAATCAATTTTGGAGATTGATTTTTCCCCACCTGTACGTTCACGTACCCCCTATAATATATACTAAGGGGATGTCACGCTCAGTGTGTAACGCGGCGGCTATCGGACGCACTCTGGCTCTGCCGTCCATTTCAACGAAACACCGAAAGCTCGATTCGATACCGTCCGATTCGCGGATAATCGACGGGCGGGCGGGGGGCGTGGCATGACGATCGATAGTCATCAGCACCTCTCGTCTGGTCATCGGAGAGTCATCAGAGAGAGTGAGAGTGACCTTTCCTTCAGGTTTAGGGTTTGGACTCAAAGCTGCCTTCACTTAAAGAGAAACCGAAAGTGAAACCTTGATGTCGAGTGAGTCGCGTGAGTGATTTGACACGTCAAACGTGTATTATAACGCGCCAATAAGTATAAGGGCGCAACTTGCGCTGGTAAACGGTGCCGTTTCGTGCCATCGATGAGCTGCGAACACACACCAAAAACACTGCAGGTGAGTGGCGTCGGGATGCGCGCTGACTTGGCAACGCTCAGAACTTCTTGAAATATTCAGACACGCCTAGCGCGCTTATCTTCCGATTCTGTCTCTTTAGGTCTCGGCCGGCGGTGAGCACTCCCTCGTCCTTCTCGCGTCAGGACATGTGAAATCATTTGGCGCGTGCGGACTGGTTCGTTCTCCTTGGATTCCACCCTAAAGTGACAACCCAAGTCACCCTCAAGAGCAAAATATGTACAGCATAAGGCGTCCCTCACAACAACTTTCAAAAAAATTTGACTGCGGCATCCTACCTATGTAACAAAGCAGCTTGTGCTCGCCGCCCTTCGCCTGCACCGACCATACGTTTTGCATGTTTCAGATTTCTGCTTGCGTTTCACCTTACTCTTCGCGTCCTAACTGGAGATTATCTCGAAAACGCTCTGCAGGGATGGTCTCGTTTGTGTTCGGACGACAGCGTTCTTTCCGGCCTATACAAATGCAAGTCGGCGGGCCTCGAGAAGAAGGCAGTGCAGATCGCCGCTGGGGCGTATCATAATGTGGCGGTCACGGAAGGCGGGCAGGTGTTAACTTGGGGCTGCGGCGTGTTTACAGGTTGATTATTGCGTGTCCTTTCCGCTTTCTTTGTCTCATGATTGGCTGCACCGTATGTTCTGCTGTTTACAACAGGCTGTTGAGCCATCTTGTTTCTTCACCTCTTCTGCCGGTTCAGATAGGATCCCTCCACTTGGTTACTTAGTCTCGTTCTGCTTTCAATCTACGACACAGATGGAAATAGTGATGGCGCCATCCCTGCACTCGGCATGCCTCGTAGTACCACCGTCGAGAATACAGAACCAAGAGCCCTGCCCGCTCACCCCGTCCTCTCAGCAGGTATGCATTATGCCGTCCAGGGTCTCCGCTCTGTAGCGTTTCATATACGTCGGTGCCTAGCTAATCGCATCCCTGTAATTGCAGTGAACGCTAATCGCGCCGTTAATTAAGATGCGGACGTCGTCTTTCCTGCGGCTTGCTATGTGCCTTTGCAAGTTGCAACGTGCTATCTTCCCCCGTTCCAATGCCTCATGCCATTGCTACTGCCCAGCGCATACGATTTTGCAGCGTCCACGTTGTGCTGTCTTTGAGAGAGAGCAGGTCGTTATGTGTTCGTATGTCGTTACGCCTCTGCACCTCTCGTGCATTGAAGTCTCAGCTCTCCGGCCCGGAATCGAACTAATGGGGTTTTTAGGGTTATAGGTGTTTAGAGTTCAAGGCGCGCAACACTGGCAACAGTTATTGTAGAGAAGGATTTGTAACGGGCAGCACAGGAATTCGGTGGCGAATAGCAGAGGAAACGTGAACGGAGGCCCCCGTATGTTCCACAGGGGTGCGCACCGCAGCCGCTGGAGGGTATCACACAGTTTTACTTACCCGAGATTCCCCAGCACGAGTTCTTACTTTTGGTGCTGCCCAACTCGGACAGCTTGGAAGACAGCCTCAGGTAGATTCTACCTTACCCTCAAGAATAAACCTCGCATTCTTGCGCTATAACCCATGGGAATAGCAACCACACCCATACTCATGACCCACAATCCATACGGAAGTGTCATAGTCTATCTTCACGGCATCCTCAGGTGAGCGTACCACTCCACAGGAGCAACAAACACACATTCTTCATGTCACCGGAGTATCACCTATGCGCACAACTCGTTACCCATGCGCACGCATCATAAACTACAGGAATGATGCAAGCGCCATAGCCTAAGGAATGATAATTACAACGTGTGTCATAGACTGCAAAGCAACATACACACAAATCTGTCAAAACTCAACACATCAAGCAAGATAACCAACAAATTTGGCATCTACAAGCCCAATTCATAGCCGAAATAACAGGCACATGTGCGCAACAAACATGTCAAAAGTTATGATCCGCCCCAGCATGTACTTTAACATATACTTTCTCACTCACAACCCACAAGAACAGCTTCTTCACTTCGCTTGACACCTACGCGGATGTTCATAACAAACACGAGTGGCATCCACACTGACGTTCATAACCAACAAGAGTGATATCTACAGTGATGTTCACACCCATAAATGTGGCAACCATACTTTCGCTCGTCATCTACACTTTCAGCCATAGCCCACAAGTTTAGCGTCCACAATCAACCCGACGCTCCATCGGAATTGCATCTACACTCTCAGGCATAGCCCATAAGTGTGGCGTCCACAATCAAC
>LGRX02004598.1:0-22466 GCA_001247695.2 Cymbomonas tetramitiformis | reverse complement strand
TACAGTAGACACTCAGTATTAAGGAATTCACCGTTAAGGAATCAGCCAGCGTTTTGGGGGGGGTGGGGTCACGATTTTAGTGATTTGGCTGGCTGGACCCAAAAAAATAAGGAAGAGGTCCAAAATAAGGAAGGCGCTCGCTGGCTGGCATGCTTTCGGCAATCTTAACATAAGGAATTGACGCTGGCATAACTTGACGCGGTGCACATGGCTTTAGGCTAATTATTGCACATGGCATTACTGTAGGCAATTATTGGTGTTATGGTGTGTACACCATAATATCTGTCTGTCTGTCTTCATGTCTGTGTGCAGCTCTCTAAGCTGTTGCCTACTCGCTGGGTCCATTTTATCACTTCGAAAAATCAGCACACAGTTTTCTCGAAAATTTCAGTTTGTAAGGCTGACGTGAGGAAAATAACGAATGGTGCTGGCTGGCTCATGAATCGCGTTCCTTCTAATGAACATTCATTAGTAGCACGGGGGGGGTCACGATTTTAGTGATTTGGCTGGCTGGAGCCAGATCTCTGTTTCATTAAATATGAGTGTTTACTGTACGACAACTACGCATGACCCTCAAGAAGAAGTCCCCGGCAGAGGCACACAAGATGGCTGAGCGCAGTCGCCGCCATGCTACACGACGTCCCGCGACTACTCCTTTCAGCCGTCGCCAACGGAAGTACGAGTTGGACGAGCTTATACTTGCCCGCTTGCGTGGTCGCATGGGCGGCACATTGGGCTTGGCCTGGGCAGAGTTGAGCCCACGCGAGCAACGTCGGGCTGTGGAGCAAGAATACGGGCCGAAGACGAATGTACCGCAAGAAGGCCGACCTTGGGAGACGATTGGCCTCCGTCGCCTTCGACGGCGTCAAGCATCTGCGGCGATATCGATACAGCAAGCCTATCGCTTGTGGCGACGTCGGCGGGCACAACGAGCGCAGGACACTCCCCTTGACTCTCATGCGCTCAAGACGGCCTCAGCGTGGACCACGGCAGCCCAGCGGGTCAAGCAGTACGGCAAGGCGGTCGTGCAGGCTGTGTTCGGACGCGTCCGACGAGCACACCCACCTCCCAATCCTACCCCCCTCAAACCAGACGAGACAGTTCTCGCAGCAACTCTGGGATCGAGCCCCTCGGATCTAACCTACAGCACGGACGAGTCCGAGATGGAGATCCATTGCAGCCAGTACCGGTTGCAGCAGCACCGTGAGCTGTCCTCGGAGGAGAATACGCCTACCCGCCGTTCGAAGCCTTCGAGGAGTGGGAGGAAGCGCACGACGTTGGACCAACGGGTGAAAGCCTGGAGGAAGGAGGAAACTGCACGTCTTGCTGCTTGGGAGGCCCTGAGCGTGACCCGACAACCGGTGGGCGAATCCGAGCACCTCGAGGAGGAGCTGAGTATGACCCAGCAGCTGGCGGGCGGATCGGGCAGCATACCGCCAGCGTGCAACCAACATGTTGTATCCTGCTCCAGTCTGCCCGAGGAGGAGCTGAACATGACCCAGCAGCTGGCGGGTGAACCTAACAGCCCGTGCCGGCACGCATCCAGTCCGGCCGAGCATGCAACCAGCCCGGCTAAGCATGCAGCGGAACATGCAGCGGGGCATGCGCCAGGGCATGCGGGGCATGCGGGGCATGCAACATGCCAGCCTGAGCATGCGACCAGCTCAGTGGGGCATGCAGCGGGGCATGCGCCGGAGCATGCGGGGCATGCGGGGCATGCGGGGCATGCGGGGCAAGCAACACGGCCAGCTGAGCATGCATCCAGATCAGTGGGGCATGCGGCGGGACATGCGGCGGGACATCGATGCGGCGGGGCATGCGGGGCATGCCAAATGTCAGCCTGAGCATGCATCGATCCAGTTCAGTGGGGCATGCAGCGGGGCATGCGGCGGGGCATGCGGGGCATGCGGGGCATGCGGGGCAAGCAACGCGGCCAGCTGAGCATGCAACCAGCTCAGTGGGGCATGCAGCGGGGCATGTGCCGGGGCATGCGGGGCATGCAACATGCCAGCCTGAGCCTGCAACACGCCCGGCTGAGCATGCGACTAGCTCGGTTAAGCATGCAACCTGTATCACTGAGCAGGCGACGCGCCTGGTCCAGCGTGCAACGCGCCCGGCCCGGCATGCATCCAATGGGTCCCAGCCGCTGGAAAGCGGGTCAGACAGCGACTCCACGCATGTCAGCGCTACCGACAGTGGCATTACCCACGTTAGCGCCACCGACAGCGACACCACTCACGTCAGCGACACCAACAGTGACACCACCCACGTCAGCCCCACTGATAGTGATACCACTCACGTCAGTGCCTCGACCAACGCCACCATGTACGTCAGTGCTACTGCGTGAACACGGCAGTGGCGAAGAGTACGAGTGCAACGCCTTGGTGGACGAGACTGCAGCCGCCTTGAGTTCACACCCAATCGAAGATGCTCTTAAATGTAAGCATGTTCAACTGGATGGGGGGGTGCGCTGGAAGGCAAGCTCTCGAGCAGGGACACTCTTGGCACACACATTATCAGCGGCTAGCGGCTAGCAGGGCTAGCGGGGTACTACCGCCGGTTCGTGCACCGGTTCTCGGAGATTGCCCAACCCTTGACCTCGCTCACCAAGACCGACGTACCGTGGCAATGGGGAGAACTCCAGCAATGGGCCTTCGACGAGTTGAAGACCGCACTCTCCTCAGCCCCTGTATTGGCATTGCCTGACAAATCATGAAGGCAGCCGCGGATGGGTCAGCGCCGTTTTTGGTACAAACGGATGCAAGTGGAGTTGCTTTGGGAGGCGTACTCGTGCAAGATACTGGTGACGGTATGAGGGTGATAGCCTACGACAGTCGGCAGTTTTCTGCGGCGGAACAGAATTACCACACCGGCGAAAGGGAGCTCTGCGCGTTGCACCATTGCACCACCGTCACCTGGAGGCACTACCTGTTCTCCTCCGACTTCCGGTTACAAGGTGACCATCGCCCCCTGGAATGGCTAATGTCCCCGGGACGAGAGCTTAGCCGACGGCAGGCACGGTGGTACATGGACCTGGTGGAAGTTGGTGTCCCACGAATGGAATACGTCAAATGAGCTCTTCTTCTGGTCCCCGATGCGCTATCTCGCCGACCTGACTACGTGACCAAGGACCCGCGAGAAGGGCTCAAGGAGGCCGGTGTCGTAGACAAGGAGACGGACCTCCCCAAGGACCCACTCTCCGTGCTGGATGCCGACGAGATCTTTGAAGACCACCCGCCAACCCCCGTACCAGGATGGGTGGCCACCATGGAATCATGGATGGATGGCGTGGAGACACTTCAGGTGGCGGAGCGGGCCCTGGAGAGCCTGCTCCAGGCTGGTAGCGCGCCCTGTCACGCAACCGGCTCGGCTGAGCATGCTGCCAGCTCAGCGGGACATGCAGCGGGGCATGCGCCGGGGCATACGGGGCATGCAACACGGCCGACTGAGCATGCAACCAGCTCAGTGGGGCATGCAGTGGGGCATGCCCCGGGGCATACGCCGGGGCATGCGGGGCATGCGGGGCATGCAACGTGCCAGCCTGAGCATGCAACTAGCTCGCCTAAGTGTGCACCCGCTGGAGAGGAACTAATGCTGCGAGCTCCCACCGACTACTTCACTGATTTGTCCGAATCTGGAAAGCGCCGGCAGGAAGCGAGCACCCCGGGAACCGATCCAGTGTTGCGCCGTAGTACACGGCTGCGACAAACCACTGCTACGACGATTCCTTCCACCAAGCCGAAAACCTCGACACCGCCTGCTACGGATTTCCGAGGTTCTAAGCAGCCAGCTCAGCCGTCTGGTCGAGCCACCAAACAGCCAGCCGATCGGCAGGATTGGAAGGTGCGCAAGGAGGTCTTTGAGCGCCTCCAACGACAGTTCGGCAGCTTCGATGTTGACGCGTGTTGTGACCTGGGTGGACGGAACCGTCAAGTAGACGCATACTGGACTGATTGTCTGCGACAGCAGTGGAGGGGAAAGCACGTCTGGTGTAATCCCCCATACTCCAGCAGTCATATCTCCATCGAGGCAGTGTTGCGCAAGTATGTGGATGAATGGCGGCAAGACCCCGCGCATACCTCGGCAGTGTTCCTTCTACCGGACATCCAGGCTCGCATGCCTCAATGGAGGCGACTCTTCAGGATGGCTGGTATGAGGCTGGTGGAAGTGATACCTACTCATGACGAACGAGGAGTACCCACCCAGCTGTTCGAGACTCCTGGCGGTGTACTCCACGACCTTCCGTGGCCCGTGCTGGTGGTGCATGCTCCCCCTACCCGGCAGCTAGCGCCAAAAGTGCGGCATCCCCGAGTGGCGCCTCCGATAGTGCGACAGGGTAAGGCTGCTAAGACCCGCGATGCTTCGAGCCTCCCCACGGACGTTACATTCCTGGAGTCCCTGCACGATGAGTACGCACGTGCCGGCCCTCTTCAACAGCTGCGGGATGACATCCTTGCGGCCCCGCACCATGCCACGAGGGACTTCCGCATCGTCGGGAACGTACTGTGGCGTGTAGCCGCGGGACGGTACCAGTTGGTCCTCGGCGAAGACTCTCCTTTGCGAGAGGTAGTCTTCAAGGATGCCCACGACTCCACCACTGCAGGTCACACTGGCCGGGAGAAGACGCTGGAAAGAGTTCTACGCAGGTTCTGGTGGAAAAATGCCTCCGAAGACGTGGCAGGATGGGTGGCCTCATGTCCTACGTGTCAAGCGGTTCGTCCCCGGGCATCCTACCCTGATGGATTGTTGAATCCGCACGCTATTCCTCAACGTAACTGGCAAGATGTGAGCGTGGACTTCGTTACAGGGTTGCCGCTCACCGCCCAGGGGAATGACGCCTTCGTCACCTTTACGTGCAAGCTGAGCAAAATGGTACACCTTGTGCCCATGAATTTTGGGGACAGCTCTGCACAGACGGTGGCCCGCATCTACTTCGACGTGGTCTGGAGGCAGCATGGAGCCCCCATGAAGATTGTATGTGACCGTGACCCCAGGTTCCAAGACTCGTTTGGCGTGAGCTAATGAGACTTATGGGGGTGCGGGTGGCTTCTACCACTCCGTACAACCCTCGTTCAGACGGGCAGGCGGAGCACACCAACAGGGTGGTCGAGGACATGTTACGCTCGTTCGTGGGTGCCAATCCGGATGACTGGGACCTCTACATGACAAACGTGGAGTTTGCTATCAACGACTCGCGCAGTGACGTCACAGGATTCACTCCCTTTGAGCTATGCTACGGGGTGTCTCCGATGTCTCAGCTGGACCTGTTCCTGGAGGCTGCGACTCTCCCTGGCTCTGCGCGACGAAAAGGGGGGGTGGGTACCGCCCATGAGATGGCTGTGAAGTTTTCGTCGCAGTTGCGGGACGCGCGTGGCCGCCTTGAGTTGGCTCAGCAGCGCCAGCGGGAGCAGTTCGACCGGCGTCACAAGCAGCATAGGTACGCAGTGGGGGATCTAGTATGGATCGAGGCTCGTCACCTGACGGAGAAGGTGATGGACCGTGCGATGTGCCGGAAGCTCGGCAAGCGTTGGCACGGACCTGTAACTGTCGTGGAGTGCTTCTACAGCGATTTGCAGGCGGAGCTGGCGGAGGCGGACCGCGGGGCACCGGTGGCTTATCGGTTGGCTCTACCACCGCATTGGCGCATTCACGACGTGTTTGCACAGCACCGCCTGAAGCCATACGTTTCCGGCATGGATGAGTTTGCATCTCGAGCACAACTGCCTGTACCTGACCCGGTAATGGTAGATGGGCAAGCGGAAGCTCACGTGGACAAAATTCTGGCGTATCGTGTACGCATGGTCAAGGGTAAATCAGTGGAGGAATGGAAGGTACGCTGGACGGGCTACTCGGCAGCTCACGACCAGTGGCGCTCCAGAGACAAGATGGACAGAGGCGGGGAGAATCAGCAGCTCAAGGAGTTCGAGGCACGGCGGTTGGGCATGCAGGCGGACATGCTGAAGTCCGTTGAGCATGGCCGACGTCAACGTCAACAGCGACAGCCCGTTCACCTTGGTGTCACTTTATCCCAGCTAATGGAACATCAATGCGACGTCCCGGAAGTGGATTCTCCACCGGAAGACTTCTGTCTGCCGTGGGAGCGGGTGGAAATCTTGGAGAACGGAGAGCTAGTGGTGATCACCGACCTTGAAGAGCGAAAGACCCGGCCAGTGAGAATCTTGGCGTTGTTCAGCGGAACCGGATCGGTGGAAAGAGAGTTTGCAAAGTGCTTTCCGTCTGCCTCGGTGGTTACGCTCGACAACGACCCACGATGGCAACCCGACCATCTCGCATCAATGGAGGACTGGGACCCCACTCAGTACCCACCGGGATTCTTTGATGTCATCTGGGCCAGCCCTCCATGTACCCAGTACAGTCAGGCGCGCACTACGGGAGGACCTCCTGATCTGGAAGGAGCAGACAAGAGTGTGAAATGCACCCTGGATGCTATTGAGTACTTGAAGCCCAAGCACTGGTTTCTTGAAAATCCTGAAGGAAGATACCCGAATGCGCTGCGGTTGCGGTCAGTGGTTCGTGAACTGCCACAGCCTCTTTTTTGCACCTACTGTAAGTATGGGGAGCGATATCGTAAACCAACGTGTATCTGGACTAGCTCACCTCCACCAACGCCATTGCTGGAGTGCACCTCGCGGACACCTTGCGCATGCCAGTGTCGACAACGGAGCCGGGTCCAACCCGTCTCCGATGGTCGGGTCCAGATTTTGCTCAGGCTCCGTATCCGGTCGAGACGGATGTCCCCATAACTTAGCTGGTTCCGTCTCGATCGAGTCCTAGAAAACCCAGACACCGTCTCTGGTCGATCCACTGCATCCAAGGATCCGTGCTATCCCGTCTCGGTCGGGATATTAAATCGCCAGCCTCCGTCTCCGAACGATCCACGAATGACCTGTCTCGAGAGCGACCCGTCACGGGCGGAGCCATGAAAACTGAGGATCCGTCTCCGTGATCCGTCGGGATAATGTGAAATATCTTGATGGAAATTCAAATTTCATCTGTGGCCCTCGCATATAAAGTGCCCCGAGCGGCATTTCGTTGTTCATTATTTTGTAAGAAACCCGTTCTCGATTGCGTGACATCTTGGCATCCAGACCAGCATTTCATTCGATTGTGGACGTGTCACTATGCCTTCCGGGGACAAAACTACGAGCACTGCGAAGCAATCCTCGTTACCCTGCGAGGTCGTAAAAAATACCCGGGCAAAGAGCAAGTGCAGCTTTCAGTTGTTGTCTCCATCCCTGGGACATGGTTCAACTCGGATATGACCGCCGCCGAGAAGGCCATGAAGTACAACGCAGTCGCAGTGGAGTATGCGCCCACTCGTCAATTTGGTGCTGGACGCACTTCGGCCAAAACCGAGGCCATCCGCTTTCAGGTTCGTCCGAACGCTTTTGCTCATGGACGTAGGAACGTGCGTGCCCGCCTCTCGTGAATTGCACTTTTCATTTATCGTGTGCGCGCGGTGTGTACTACGCACACAGACAGCATTCGGTTGTTCGTTATTCTTCTAACGCAAGTACAGTACGTATTTTCCACAGGTCGAAGCAGATGTGTTGGAAACACCCAACCACGAAGGATATTGGATTCGTTTGGACCAGTGGAACCGGTTCAGGCACGACACCTACAAAGAACGCCGCGGTGACGAACTTCGATTTATTTTGGATGCAGCACTTCCTTCGAATAGCCCTGCAACCTGTGTGCCATGCGCCGACGACAGCGAGGAGAAGTCGCCAGTTTATGCATACTTTACTTTTATGGGACAGGACGAGCACCGCGTGCTCATGGGCCGAAACAAGGGTACGCTGAAGAAGTGCGGGCTTTGGAAATGCAACCTGTGCGGGAAGGAACATGTTTTCAAGGTGTTCGATGGCTCGACCGGGGGGCTTTTCAAGCATCTGCGCGACTGCGCCGTTATCATCCTGCTGAGTACGATAGTGCCCGTATCGCCTCGAAGCACAGCAAAGTGAAACTGGAAGCTGATGGCACCTTGACCCAGTTGTACGCGTTCGCAGAGGCGATGCCGAAGCACGTGAAGTATGTGTTGTGTGTCGTGCTCGACTTGGACACTTTTCAGAAGAGTCGAAGCACTAACTTTCGGTAGTTTTGTAGCAGTCTCGATAGGCGTTACGTGCCCTGCTGTCGTGATACTGCTGAGCAGTTCGTTGTCGTGATCGAGAAACTCATGCGAGCTCTCCTCAACGCGAAGATCGAGGACACCAAGAAGGAGGTGGGGGAGCCCTTTGCTGGTTTGCAGAGTGACCTCTGGAGCCCCAAGAACATTGCCTTGCTTCCCCTTGTGATCATCCACATATGATGCGGATGATTGTATTGCTAACATAAAATATCAAGCAGCTACCATACCATCAATATATGTGTTGTCCCGATACTATCGAAGTGATGTATTTTCGACTTCGATATAGTTCGAGTAATATATCTCAATTAAAATCGGGTTTAGGTGCTTCTGAAACCCGTCTCGACCGAGGTTTTTTATCATCCGGATCCGTCTCGACCGAGTTTTGTGGACTCCAGCATCGGACCGAACCCGTCTCGACAGGGTCATATGCAACTTAGGATCCGTCTCGTTCGGAACCTGTTTGCCGCAGCCTCCGAACGAATCCGTCTCGAGTGGAACCTCAACCTACCAGGATCCGTCTCGTTTCGATCCCGGACATCCTAGCCTCGGGTGGAGACGGATTGGACCCGTTGTTGACACTGGCGCATGCAAATGGGCCACCGGAGGGCACCCTGAATCTGCTCAGCTTGGACCATCATCTTCACAGCAACCAGGAGCGCGAGATGCTCACGCCGTGTACCCAGTACCGGCTCCGCTGTTGCATCATCTCTTCCACCATCTTCAGTTCGGGGAGTTTGGTACCTGACGACACCGGGAGCGGCATCGGGAGATAGGCCGCTCTTGAGGGGGGAGGAGTTGTACCGGGAGGCACGGACAGCTCAGGGCTATGCCCCAGGGCCATGCCCCAGGGCTATGCCCCATGGGTATGCCCCAAGGCGTATGCCCCAGGGCGTATGCCCCATGGGTATGCCCCGAGGCGTATGCCCCATGGGTATGCCCCGAGGCGTATGCCCCATGGGTATGCCCCGAGGCGTATGCCCCATGGGTATGCCCCGAGGCGTATGCCCCATGGGTATGCCCCGAGGCGTATGCCCCATGGGTATGCCCCGAGGCGTATGCCCCATGGGTACCCTACGGTCCTGGAAAACGTTAGTATGCTGATAACAACATGCTAAACGCGTGCTAATGACATGTTAACGAATTATAACAATGTATGCTAACGACATATTAACACAACGTTAGCATGCCGTTAGCATGTATGCTAACTGGAATTTATATGCTAACTACATGCTAACGACATACTACCGATATGTGCTAACGACACACTAACGCAACGTTAGCATGGCGTTAGCACGCTCTTAGTACGACATACTAATGGCATCATAACGGCATGTTAACGGCATACTACGGACATGCTAACAATGGCAAGCCAAGTGGTTTAGTATGCCAATATGATGTCCATAGCATTGCATTAGTATGTTTTTAGCATAATATGTCCATGCTAACGCAACCATCATAAACGCATACTAAAAACATGCTATGGACGTGCTACGCGGATACTAACACTGATATGATAACTTATGTTAGCATGTTCATATAGTGTCATTAGCATGCCTTTAGCATGCTATGATCGTACTAACAAGTACATACTAAACGCATACTATCGACATGCTATTCACATGTTAACGATACGATACTAACGACATGCTATGGACGTACTACATACATACTAATGCCGATATGATAACTGATGTTAGCATGTGCATATAATGTCATTAGTATGCCTTTAGCATGCTATGCTCGTGCTAATGATTACGTACTAAACGCATACTATCGATATGCTATTGACATGCTAACGACATACTAATGGCATGCTAGCACCGGTGTTAGCATGCACTACACGCATAACACACGCGTATACGCGGGGAACAAAGTTGTGACCAGCATGCTCAACTAAGCAGGTTTGTACACAGGAAAGCAAGTGAAGACTATTAGCAATACAAACTGAATAAAAAAAGGTATTAATACAGACCATGGTCGATAAAGACCTTGGCCAATGTTCAAGGATTCAAGTGATCCTACTTTGAGCCATGAAAGGCTTTTTCAACCGCCCCTTTGCGGATGTAGGAGGCGTCAACTACTAGCGCCACCGGCTGCTTCTCCAGGACGGCGTCCTTTTTCCCGCGGAATGCGGCGTAAAAGAACTTTTCAAATGCCTTGGCCTCCTTGGAATCCTTCGTCTCCAAAAAGACCTCGGTTTTTTTATGATTGTGTTCAAAGCACCAATGGCTTTCCCACCGAACTCGTCAACGCCGACGGTTCCGGTCCGGTGGTTCACTTTTTTCACCTGAGGAAAAACACTATTCAAGTTAATTGGCAAGCAAGAAAAAACAAGGGAAACCGTATCGCTGTAATAACATGCTATGAGCATACTAAAGACGTGTTAAAGACGTACTAACTAATAAAAACTTACAGCGAGCAAGGGAAGAGTTTGCATACCTCTATGGCAAGGAAGAGGGGGGGGAGCTTGAGGGCCTTGGGGTCCTCCCAGTGCCCGACCGTCGCGGAGAGGTCACATGCGGTGACCTCTCCCGCGAGGAGCGGGACCTCCGCCTTGAGGGACCCACTCGAGGTGAAGTAGCAATCCTCACCAAGGGGGGGATCCACCTCCTCGTCGTCATCGGTTTTCCGGCAGAACACCCATACGTGTGTTCCAACCGGGTACCTCTTCACGAGGTCGGCGTGATCCTCTTCGTCACTTTCGGAAGGCTCCCCCCCCTTCTCTTTTTTTCCATGCCTTGATCTTTTGGAGGGAGAGGCTACAACCGCTTGCTCCCCGCCCACCACCTCCTTGGTGGCCTCCTCCTTCTCCTCCTCCTCCTCCTCAGCCACAGTATGGCTGAGTTGCTTGACCCAATGGTCTAAAAGATAATCGCCTGCAAAAAAGTATTGACATGTTCAGGTAGATATTACGTCGCTAATATGCTATGAACGTGATATGCTATACTATGCACGTGCTAACGCGGACGTGCGACACGAAAGGTGAACTATGTTATGACAGACGCAGTGTGATAAAGGAGTGATAACGTCGTGCTAAGACAGTCCTAAGCGTTGCAAGAGGCAAGAAACTTACGTGCTTCCAGCAGCGTACCCTTGCCTTCCTCCCAATCCGTGGGAAGAGACAGGGTCTCGATCCCTGCTGCTTTGAAGGCGGCCATTTTCGCCTTCTCAGTGGACTCCGATATTTTTAGCCCTTCCGCCCCGTCGACCTTGGAATACGGGTGGTTGGGACACGGCTTGTGTACCCATTCCTTCCCGTCCTTCAACCATCGCCCATATTTCCACGCGGTGCGGAAGTTATTAATGTCCGCGCGGACTTTGCCTTGAATGTATGGAACGATTGTGGGGTCGGCGGCGGGGTCGAAACCCGCCTCCTTCGCGATAGTGGGGACCAACTTTGGGTAGAGGTCGGGTTGGCCCCCCACTAGGACCACCGGATTCCAATCCTTCGTGGCCACTGCGCGCGCAAAGGAAGAACAACAAGTTAATTAACGAATAACCCACAAGAAAGAAAAAAAACGTGACTACAAGCGAGGTGCGTTCCTCAATGGGCGGGTCTATACCGATCACTTTCCTAATTGCGGTCCGCACCGCCCGCTCGTGGGGTTGGACAATCCCACGGACGCGCGTGACCGCTCCTTCTCTCCCCTTCCTTTTTTTCGTGGAGGCCAATCGCTTGAAGTTCCCCGCAGGTTTTGCGGCTTTGGCGGGGGCGGCGGCGCAATCGGGTGCGGAGTCTTTCGCCCTATGCCATGTTACATATTGGAGCAACCCCGCAAGGGATTGCTCCTCCCCCATGCTTTCGCATAGGTCTTCGTATGCCTCGCGCTCATCTTTGGTTGGGTGACTCATTTTTTCTTTGTACCTAAAGGTGTTGGTGTGGTGTTGCTATGCCCCAAGGCGTGTGCCCCATGGGTATGCCCCGAGGCGTATGCCCCGAGCGTGCATGCCCCACTCGCGAATAATGGGGAGTTATCGGATATTCACATAAGTGAGCGAGTGGGGAAAATAATCGATGATAAAGCAGATTTCAGGAGAAGATCTGTAATGAAACGATTCATGGTAGATTCCAGGAGAACATCTGCAATGGCAATACAAGTATCATGATCTGCCTGATGATTGGTGGAGGAGTAACAGAATCAGGCATGGGCTGCTGGTAATTGGCCGATGACAGATGCCAATCTAGGAATCCTGCTAGTGAGTTAAAGAGCAACATGTTGAAAGGGGAAGCTTGGGAAAAGTGAACCTCAGTTAGTGTTGATCAAGAGAAATTAAGGACAAGTTGTACATATTATCTGTAACGATGTTGTGGACTACGAGATCCATTTTTTGGGACCCCGAGCGATGTCTAAGGTGCATATTTGAGTTTTGAAGAGAGTTCAGGGCCTAGCAGACAGCGTACTAGTACGCATACACAAGTAGCATGGCATGGATTCTCCCAATGGGCACCCTTGTACCGAGTATCGCTCGGAGATGATTTGTAACGATGTTGTGGACTACGAGACCCATTTTTTGGACCTTGATCGAAACACCATAGCAAGACCCTACTTTTATGTTATCTTACCAGAGTAACCACTGAGTGTGTAATATGTTAGGAATGTGCGCTGCTATCATTCTGACTTTCTGAGTGGGAACATAGTGGCCTCTACGTGTTCACATTGAAGTTTAAGAAGGTCGGAAATAAAAAAATCGTGCAGTTGGAGTAATTAGGCTCCAAAATTAATTTTCCTGAAATTAAATGTGGCAGTGTGTCTGGAAATCTACTGTTTAATAGTAGGGTTGATCCAAATCGGTTCTGCAAGCGGTGTGATACTTGTACGGTCATGCACTAATGTTAAGATCGATATGATTGATATATACATCACTTTATAACTCACATGGATCGCAATATCGAGGCAGTTATGGCAATTTGGGTTTGGGTTTGAATGTGGCCAAAATGGCATTATTGTGGAGTCTGTGACCAGCATTCCGCTTGGGAGGAATGCCATAAATTGTGCAAGCTAAACATGGATTAAACCCCTCAACTCAAAGGACACTCATCTATGGTGTGGACCAAACATTCTTAACATTCTAAGATTTCGCAAATTAGGGCTCCCATATTTAAGCCCATACTTAAGGAGTGTAACGCGTCGGTCCGCGTCGACGCATACGTTTTCCCATACTTAAGAAAAAATCAAAATTTTCTTAAGTATGGGAAAACGTATGCGTCGACGCGGACCGACGCGTTACACTCCTTAAGTATGGGAGCCCTGCTTTGTGAAATCTTAGAATGTTAAGAATGTTTGGTACACTCCGTCCACTCCGTCCACAGTGGACGGAGTGGACGGAGTGGACGGACCGGACGGACGGAGTGGACCGATACTAATCCCCAGGGTCTGAGCATGACCCAACAACCGGCGGGCGAATCTGAGCACCTCGAGGAGGAGCTGAGTATGACCCAGCAACTGGCGGGCGGATCGGGCAGCATACCGCCAGCATGCAACCAACATGCTGCATCCTGCCCCAGTCTGCCCGAGGAGGAGCTGAACATGACCCAGCAACTGGCGGGAGGACCTAACAGCCCACGCCGGCATGCAACTCGACCGGCTGAGCATACAACGGGCCCGTCTCAGCATGCAACACGCCCCGACCAGCATGCAACACGCCTGGTTCAGCATGCAACCAGTGGATTCCAGCATGCAACCAGCGCCTCCCAGCATGCAACCAGGCCGGTTGAGCATGCGACCAGCCCGCGGCTAAGCATGCAACACTCCCAGCTGAGCATGCAACTTGCCCAGCTGAGCATGCAACCGGCCAGTCTGAGCATGCAACATGCCTTGCTGAGCATGCAACCCGCCCGGCTAAACATGCAACCAGCTTGCGTGAGCATGCAACCAGCTCGTCTGAGCATGCTACCGGCCAGTCTGAGCATGCAACCAGGTCGCCTGAGCATGCAACCCGGCCGGCTAAGCATGCAACCAGTTTTCGTGAGCATGCAACCAGCTCGCCTGAGCATGCAACCGGCCAGTCTGAGCATGCAACACGCCTGGCTGAGCATGCAACCAGCAAGGCTAGGCATGCAACATGCCTCGCTGAGCATGCAACACGCTCAGCTGAGCATGCAACCTGCCTCGCTGAGCATGCAACCAGCCCGGCTGAGCATGCAACACGCCCGGCTGAGCATGCAACCGGCTCCGCCAAGCATGCAACATGCCCCGCTGAGCAGGCGACGCGCCTGGCCCAGCATGCAACGCGCTCGGCCCAGCATGCAACCGGTGGGTTCCAGCCGCTGGAAAGCGGATCAGACAGCGACTCTACACATGTCAGCGCTACCGACAGTGGCATTACCCACGTCAGCGCCACCGACAGCGACACGACGGACGTTAGCGCCACCGACAGCGACACAACGCACGTCAGTGCCACCGACAGCGACACCATTCACGTCAGCGACACCAACAGTGACACCACCCACGTCAGCCCCACTGATAGTGATACCACTCACGTCAGTGTCTCGACCAACGCCACCATGTACGTCAGTGCCACTGAACACGGTAGTGGCGAAGAACACGAGTGCAACGCCTTGGTGGACGAGGCTGCAACCGCTTTGAGTTCTCACCCAATCGAAGATGCTCTTAAATGTAAGCGTGTTCAACTGGATGGGGGGGTGCGCTGGAAAGCAAACACTCGAACAGGGACACTCTTGGCACACACACTGTCAGCGGTGCGGGACGAGGAAGGACCCTTACTCCTGGTGTTCTATGCCTACCTTCGTGGACATCGAGTAAAGGTGCTGGTGGACTCAGGCGCCTCGGACAACTTCATCTCGGCGGAATGTGCCCGTATCTGTGACTTGACAGTGCGCTCAGGGACGCCAATGAAGGTCACACTGGCAGATGGATCTGTAAAGACCGCTGGAGAGGTGGCGTACACTAAGTTTACCGCGCACACGGCGGCGGGAGTAAACTACTGCGAGAAGCGAATGGCTCTGCGAGTCTTGCCGCTAGGAATCCAAGTAGACGTGGTGTTGGGGGTAAGTGGCTTCGCAGTCTCTCCCCGGTCACGTTGGATTATGCCGGTCACGGTTCCGTATCCTTCAACACGCGAGCAAATGGTGGAGGACAGCAACGGGTGACGCTCGCGGGCTGTAGTCCGGGGATGGGTCAGGGCAAGGCCCAAGGCGCGGGGCTGATCGATGAGGTATTCTTGACGGCAACGCAGCTGAAGCAGCACCTCATCCACGCCGAGACCAGGCGCCTGGCCGGGGATGAAGAGTCACAACCTCAGTGGCTCATGATGGTCGCGCGCGGGAACGACCATGAGGCAGCCTTTGCGGCTACCGCTGCTGAAGTACCGCCACCTCACACCCCCGTGGAGAAGGAAGGACCCCGTCAAGACACTCGAGATGCACCGGTAAGCAGCACGTGGAAGCAGCGCTTTGACGCCTTCTTTGAGAAGTATTTAGATACCCTGTGTGCAGCTCTACCGGAGACATCCAAGTTGCGTCGTACTGAGGAGGACAAGGCCCGCATCGATCGCAAGCCGGACGCGGAGGGTGGACCACCATGTAGGCGTCCATACAAGATGACCGCTGAAGAGCTACGCCAGTTACGTGAACGCATCGAGCAGCTCATGAAGAAGGGTTACATCCGGCCGTCGTCAAGCCCATACGCGGCCCCATGTCTGATGGTACCCAAGCCTGGTGATCCGAAGACATTGCGTCTGGTGGTGGATTACCGACAATTGAATCAGCAGACGGTGCGGGACCGGTATCCACTACCGGATATCCAACTGATGTTTGACGTTATGCAAGGGGCAGCGTTCTTCTCCTCCTTTGACGCGGTGGACGGATTCTGGCAAGTGCCAATGGCCGAGGAGGACGTGGAGAAGACCGCGTTCACCACCCAGATGGGGGCCTATGAATGGTTGGTGATGCCCCAGGGCCTGCAGAACTCTCCATCTCAATATCAGCGGCGAATGCAGCGTGCACTCGGTCATCTCCCCTTTGTACGGATTTTTATCGACGATGTGGTGGTCTTCTCACGCACGGTGGAAGAACATTACGACCACGTACGTCAGTTCTTGGACACTTGTCGAGAAAAAGGGGTATACCTGAAGGCATCCAAGGCGCAGATGCTGAAGGAGTCTCTACGGTTCTTGGGCCACACTCTATCCGCCGAAGGATGCCAAACTCAGCATGACAAGGTGTCCTCCATCAAGGACTGGCCGAAGCTGGAGACGGTAACCCACGTCAGACAGTTCCTTGGACTAGCGGGGTACTACCGCCGGTTTGTGCACCGGTTCTCGGAGATTGCCCAACCCGCCTTCACCGCCGCCACCGCGCCGCCGCAGCTGGCCCCGGCGGCCTCCAACAGCGCCACCGCTTCGATCTTCATGGCGTCCGCTGCGCTCTGCACCGCGCCCGCCACCCCGTCCTTTGCATCCTTCACCAGCTTCTCCTTCGTGTCAGCCACGTGCCGCACTGCACCCGCCAACCCCTCCCTCGCGCCCTTCGCAAGGCACTTCTTGAACCGCTCGGTGGCCTCGTGTGGGGACCCCCCCTCATCATCTGGAGGCGGCTGCACGTCGGCGAGAGCCAGAAGGCCACCGCAGAGGCCAAAGGTGCGTCCAATGCTGGCCATCGCCGATGACGCCGCTGTTGGCGGCGTCATAGAAGCGGCCTCAGCACACACCGGCCTCTCAGGTCCCTGCTCTGCCGCTGAGGCCAGCCCTGCATCCTCCGTCTGGAGCAGGCTCCGGGCGAGGCGGTCCACTGCCGCACTGGCGAGGGGCTCCTCCGGGAGGGACTGCTGCAGCTGAAGGAGCACACGCGCGCATGTGAGCACCAGCTCTGTGGGGCCTGAGAGAGCTTCGGGGTGGGCCCCCTCCATGGCGCCCGGCTGCTTGCTCGGCTCTGACACATCGGCGGGCGCAGGCGGCCCCCCGCAGGGCGCACGGTCAGCGAGCGCCTGCTGCGCGCTGTTAAGTGGCGCGCTGACATGGAGCTCCAGGGCCTCGGCGCAGTGGCGGGCGTGGCGGGCCAGCTCCTGCAGCATGCGCTGCGCAAGGTCCGCGCGCACCGCGAGCGGCTCCACCAGGGGAGCCAGCTCCGAGGCCCCCGCTGCCTCGCTCTTGCGAGTCGCATGGAGGCTTGCCTCGCCGAGGCCGTGCGCTATCTGAGGCCGCGCCACGCTGAGCTCGCGCAACAGCCCGTCCACTCCCTTCACCTCCGCCTCAGCCACCACCTCCTCCTCCTGCTCATCCCCATACACCTCTGCCTCTCCCTCCACCTTCTTCGCCATCACTTGTGTCCTCTTCGCTTCTCCCCTCTTCTGCATCGCCTTCACTTCCGCCCCCGCCGCATTTTTTACCGCCTTCACTTCCGCCTCCGCCTTTCCCTTCACCGTCGGCAGCAGGATGCCAACGCACTCCAACACCATCTTTTCTAAGACCTTATCCAGCCGTGCCCCCATATTACCGCGCGACGGTGTCGCATTGGAGTCTGCTTCACGAATGGCTCCACAATCCCGCGCAGCCTCGCAGCACGCCTCTTTCAGCTCTGCCTCCCACCTCTTCTCCGCGGCTGCCGCTGCAGTGTCGAGGAGCTCGCAGCAGGCTGCACAGCGCTGAAGGACGCGCAGCAGCCGATCGGATGCCGCGCCAGTCGGCGCTCCAGCACTCTCAGCGTTGGGGTCCACCTGCGGGGTTGTGTGTAGCTTGACGAATCCAGCCAGCATAGCCGCTCCACGCTCCAGCGCCGAGTGCACTGCGCGCACCACTTCCCGCAGAGCATGCGCCACGTCAGCTAACGCCGCCTCCAGGCCCGGTGCCGCCGCGACCAGCTCCCCCCAGTCGCAAGGGTACTTGCGCAGGGTTGGCACCGGCAGTGCCTGGGCAAGCCACGCATGCAGGGTGGTGAAGCGCTTGCTCAGTCGCTCCGAGAGCTGGCTGCGAAGGTGCTGCCGGACTTCTGTCAGAAGCATTGCGGCTCTGCGCTCCTCACCAAGCAGCTCGATGCGGATACGTTGCTCCAGCATTGCCCACAGGGTGTTGAATGCTGTGCGCGGGTTTCCAGCCCCGCCCGCGCCGAGCGTGCAGAGGAGCTTGGAGGCCTTCCCGCACACCGGCGCGGCGGCCTCGGCGGCTTCGGCCGTGTCCAGCAGGATGCGGCGCAAGGAGTCCACGGCGGCACCGCTCCTCGCGAGCAGCTCCTCCGCCTCGCGGCGAGGGCGCGGCGACTGCAGCTGCACGCTGAGCTCCATGAGGCGGGAGGCGGCGCCCCCCGTGGCGTGCTGGACGGAGGCGCGGAGGAGCTCGCTGGAAGCGGCGCCGAGGCCTGCGACTGCCTCCTCCGCCACCTGGCGCAGCTCCATGGAGAGGATCCCGATGCCCTGGTCCTGCCACTTCGAGAAGGAGAAGGTGCTCGGCAACAGCAGCATCTCGGCCCAGCGGTTGAGACGCAGCATGGCTGGCTCGCCGCAGCGCCAGGTGGCGGACACCCCGAGCGACATGAGCCTGCTCAGCCCGATGAAGTGCTCGTCGCCAACGCAGAGCCGCCACAGCATCGCCGTTGGTAGGGCCTCCAGCGCAACCTCCGCAAGCAGCTCGGCAAACGCCGCCTTGGGCTCCCAGCGGCCGGCCGTGGGCTCCCACTCGCCGCCTTCCCTCCTGCGAAAATGCCTCTCCTGCAGGTGCTCAAGGTAGCGCATCACCTCCGTGGATACCCTCTCTGTGCGCACCGCCCCCGCGGGCAGCCCGCCCGTCAGCACCGCCAGCTGATCCATCAACACCAGCTCTGTGAAGCACTGCTTCGTCATGCCCTTCCGGGTGGCGTCCGCTGCCAACCCCGCCGCCTGCTTGAGGCCTGTCACCAGGTTGTCGTCGAGCTTCATCATCAGGAAGGACTTGCACAGCCCGACCACCAAGTTCGCGCCAGCCACCGCCACGTTCTCGCCGGCGTCTTTCCGAGGAAGGTGTGCCAGGCGGGTTTCGAGGCGAGTCAGGCTAAGCTCCAGCAGTGTCCCCCCGAGGGTGCCCTCCTGGTCAACGGATGGAGCCTGCACCTTGGCGCACACTTGACGCAGCGCCCCCAGCTCCGCTTGCCACGTCGCCACACGCTTCACGAAGAACAGCCCGGTAGAAGTCATCGCCGCCGTCAGCAGCCGCTCGGCGCAACGTAACACGCAGATCAGACGTGCCCATAGTTCTGGGCTCTTTGCGCACCTTGCCGCGGCATTGATGAGGGAGTCCACCACTTGCCCAAAGGGTTCGCTTTCAGAGTCACCGCACACTGAAATCTGTCCTTGGGGCGCCAGAGCCTGCAGCGCCGTGACGTGCGCCACTGCGTTCGTCCTACGGCACACCTTCTTTATCGCCTCTGAAACCTCTGCTTGCCGCCTTCTGCCACGTTTCCCGAGCGCCTGAGGGAGCGCGGCGCGGCTTCCCGCAAGGTCTTCGAGGACATCCACAGGGCTCTCCGCCAACTTCAATTGAGACCCGCACTCAAGCAAGCTTTTAATCTGTGCGGGCGGCTGGCTCCCAGGGAGAATAGGCTCGGCCGCCTGGTCACCCGACTCAACCGGGCTTTTGGTGTGTGCGGGGGGCTGGTTCGCAGGGGGAGTCGGCACGGCCCCCTCGTCACTCGACTGTTTGGTGCTCGCGATGGGTGGACCGCCCAGCTGGGGCGGAACGCTTCTCCCGCAGCCCATAGCAGAGGTCGCTCAACGTGATTGCTTGCAAACGCCGCAGCCCGTGGCAGAGCCCACTCAACGCACAAGGTTGGGGAAAAGTCCAACTGCAAAGCGGAAAATTGAGCTCGATATTGCCAGAAGTCCAACCAAAGCCCTGCGCGTAGCCCGGCCTGAGGTCTGAGGAGAACTCCGAAGCCGAAGTGATGAGCCGGGCTTCAGGGGGGAACTTCCAAGGTACCGCCACAAAGAAGAGCTGGCCAGGTCCACTCTTACTTCCCGGTGGTCGCAGAAGAAGAAGGGTTCCTGCTTCGGTGACCACTACGCGACGCAAGCACTACCCTTGACCGTGTAAACACCGGCAGCAGTAGATACCTAGATGGCGTAGCTCGGAAGCGCTGGCTGGCTGGCAGGCCTCGTCGCAGCGGTAATAAGCAGGTCGAATAGGTCCTCCTCCAACCTTTCTCCTCTCGATGATGTCGGGCAGCCTTCAGGACGACCTTGAAACGAGCCGTATAGTCTTAGCCTGTGCGCCCTTTGCAAGCAGAACATTGTTGCAAGCAGACGCTGTTGTTAGCGTCTACAAGTTCCGTCTGTTTGGTGGGGGCGGCGCTGCCCTCGGCTGCTGCCGCATCGTCAGCAGACTCTGCCTTCTCCGCACCTCGCTGCCCATCCGCCCTGTTGTTAGCGTCTACAAGTTTCGTCTGTTTGGTGGCAGCGGCGCTGCCCTCGGCTGCTGCCGCATTGTCAGCAGACTCCGCCTGCTCCGCACCTCGCTGCCCATCCGCCCTGTTTTTAGCGTCTACAAGTTTCGACTGTTTGGTGGGGGCGGCGCTGCCCTCGGGTGCTGCCGCATCGTCAGTAGACTCCTTCTCCGCACCTCGCTGCCCATCCGCCCTGTTTTTAGCGTCTACAAGTTTCGACTGTTTGGTGGGGGCGGCGCTGCCCTCGGCTGCTGCCGCAGTTGCCTGTTGGAGTTGCCACTGACTCTTAACGTTGGAGCTACCGCAGCCCATACGTGTCTGTCGCCTCTTGGTGCCACAAGGGCTGCGGGTGTTGGTGTTTGCGGTGGTGGTGGTGGTACCAAGTATTACAAAGAAGGGCGATGAAGTGAGGTAGAGAGGGATAGCAGTCGGCAGAACGGTCAACTCCGTCGTCCATAAGGGCGACAAACGCTGTCAACTGCGACGCTAATGTGCTGCATGGTCGCAAGGTTAAGGGAATGTGAACTGCTCTAACCCTTTGCCAGAAGCAACTCCACTACGTCAGTTTGTCCTTCTTTGACAGCAGTCCACAAGGATGCTTCCGCGCTCGTAAACCCCTTTCGACCTTCAACTGTTTCAGATTCTAGCAGCTCCACGGTCTCCTTGTGGCCGCTATGTGCAGCGTTGTGCAGCGGTGTAATCACATCCTCATCCTTAGCGTTGACATCAGTGCCGGATGAAACTAGCTGATGCACCCCTGTGAAAAGATTGTCTCGTACTTCTTGGCACAGCCTTGCGCCCGTGACAGTTGATATTTGCAACTGTTGTTCCTCAGCAGAATAGTCTCATCACTCCTTCAAGGTACTTCGCCTAGTTCCTCTCGTGTCGATGTATCCTTTGAGCAAAATCCTTGGTAGCTAGCTCTTTGAGCCAGGTCCCTTCAGCGCTTTGAGCTACTGCAGTGGTATGGTGTCCCACCCTCGCCTGCTACACTCTTGATCTTTTATATATGCAGGAAGGCCAGAATACCGTCGCGTGACAGGTACAAAACATAGGTTTCAACACATTGACACTCCACGCATATATATAACTTCATAAACTCCGTGTGGGAACCAGTCTCGGAAAGAAAACAACAGCAGAGCACCATTGGAAGAAGAATCAAATCTCACACATCCATTATTCAATGAACATAACTGCAAGAATATCCGATTATTAATGAAAGAAACCATCCAGTTAAGGAGGGGGCAGTCCTGGCACGCCCCCACTATCTAGATGCCACTAACTAAAACAATGCAACAACCGCTCATCACAAATGCTGTTTGCCGCTCAAACGAGCCTGTGATCACCGGTGTGGGAACAAGTCTCGGATGTTTTTAAAACCAGAGAGGGAAAGAAAATAACAGCAGAGCACTACAGAGAAGGGATGAATCAAATCTCACACATCCATTATTCAATGAACATAGTTGCAAGAATATCCGATTATTAATGTTAGTTACCTTCCAGCTAAGGAGGGGGCACTCCTGACACGCCCCCACTATCTAGAAGCCACTAACTAAAACAAGGCAACAACCGCTCATCACAAATGCTGTCAGATCAGCCAGCATCCTGCTCGGCCCAGCCCGCCTCGTTGCGCACAAGCACATTCTGCACCTCACTCCAGCACAGGCTGCAAAAAAAATCCGCTGGCTCCGTCAAAGTGAATCTCACAATCTTCACATCCTCTCCGTCAAGAGCGGCCACTGCCGTTCTCTGCGCAAGGCCCCGCGAGGAGGGTAGGAAGCACACAGCAACTCAACGACCGCTCGAGGCGGCTGCGGCATCCTGCAGCATCCTCAGTGCCTCCACCATTCCGAACATCTTAGCAAAGTCCGCAGGCGTGCAGCCGTCATTGGTAGCATGGCAGAGGTCCACCCCGGCACCCTGCAGCATCTTCAGCGCCTCCACGTG
>LGRX02004597.1:32817-51460 GCA_001247695.2 Cymbomonas tetramitiformis | reverse complement strand
ACCTTAGACGCTCAAGGGGACTGCCATCTAAATATAGACCTTAGACGCTCAAGGGGACTGCCATCTAAATATAGACCTTAGACGCTCAAGGGGACTGCCATCTAAAACGCTTTTGGATGAATTCAATGTCAGCAGCTTCAGCGGCCTCAGCTGGCAATGCCGAAGCGGCTCTCCTCCTCTCTCACCCTCCCAGAGAAGGAGTCAGTTTCTGCCCGAAGGAATGCACACGAAGGCTATTAGAGTGAGAAATTACTGCAAGGGAAATTTCGCTGCGGCGCCCAGTGCCCCCATTTCCATATTTCAGCGCTGGCGCATCCTCAGCGCTGCTGGGTCCCCCCATATAAACGGTTGTTTAATCATTGCCGCTTTCACTTCTCTATCTTTGGCCTCAGCACGGGCTTGTCATCTCTGCCTCAGGAATCAGCATACCCTTTGGCGGCGGGCGCTACGGATACCCTACCTCCATCGGCGATGGAAGCCCCGTATGTGCAAGTGCAGAGGTAAGTACCTCATTCGAAAGCTTGCATTTCTTGCTCATGACGTCATGGAGCATCGCGGTTCCTTCGTGTACAAAGACATGTGCGGGTGGGTTCAGACAGGGATGTGAGGGAGGCCATCTCAGTGCCCGAGAGGAAAGAGCCCCAACAGTGGCAACCGTTGGAGATCGTTTTACTCCGGCAGTTCCTCACCTACTACACGGACTTGCGCTGGGGTACTTCTCCTAAAAACTAGCGCGGGAGCATCCCGGCTTTAAGATAAGTTCAGACTTGCCGCGACTCTACCTTCCCGCGGTCAACGTAGCTCCCCGAAACGTTGGCTGGCCCGGTGCCGCGGAGTGGCACCGGCAGCCCGCCTCCGGTGCGGCCATGCCCGGGACCACCTCGAAGGCGCAGTGTGGAAAGAATGAGGTATCTGAGGCTATCTACGCCGCAAGCACACGCATTGTACCGATCCTTTGCGCTGTCCGATCCGTCAGATGCTGCAGAGGGGAGCCGCCAGATGCTGCAGGCCTCCCTTCTCGCCCGGACCTGCATACCGTGGAGAGGCTGAGCAGTTCACGTGTAGGCGCGGTGGACAGAGACAATTTGAATTTCGAGGAATTTTGAATCAGCGTCGTCCGCACGACTCTGCAAATGGCGGCTTCTTGGTCGACGCGGCTGCGGACATTCCGGCGGATACACCGACATGGCACTGATCGGTGTTGGAGGCGTCGGCATTCTGGTAACCTCGGTACTTCATGCTCAAGGCTGACTTTAAGCGTGCCTACCAGCGCTTTTTGCAGTCCCGCACCTCGGTGGCGGCGCGGGTTGTTCTTGGGATCGGCATTTTCTGCCTGGCCACTGCGCTGTCCCGGGAGGTCAGCACTAGGCGGCGATGGCGCTGGCCAGACTCGTGTGAGCGCAGGATGTCTCTGCTGCGGAGACGGATCCCTGAACATCCTTTGAGGGTAAAACCGTCACGTTTCGATCGGGAACCTCCGCTCCCTTCCAATCTGATGGCTCAGAAACGAGTCTCGATCTGCTGGCTTGCGCAGCTCTGAAATCCTGCAGGGTCCAATTTAATTTCCGGGTCCGGGCAGACTCTAAGGGGCCGGGCACGGGAAGCCTTGACCCTGTCGCTGGATGTGTTTGGATCCGTGAGACTAAATGTGTATGGGACACGTGCGAGGGGCCTGCGCGTGGCTTCTTCCGTGGTGTCCGGTCGCGCACTGATGCACGTGGGGGGGAATGACTGGTTAGCCACTCACTGGCGGTGCAGAAGAGAGAGAATGGTGATTGCAGAGCACTCACCAGGAGCATGTCTGGAGAGGGGTTCGTCATCACAAAGGAACCTGTGCCCTCACTCTGCGGCCAATCCCCACAAGGCATATTTAACACATAGCGGCCACGGCCACCAGGCCTCACACGCTGACGCAATACACGCCATTGCACCGCCAGGTGGGGACGGTCCACCTCTGGAGCCGCAGGCGCTTGCCAATAAAGCTGACTCTGGATGCGGCGAAGATGCGAGCACTTGCGATGTCCTCGTAAGAAACGCCTCTTTTGTAGATGGATGACAGGTTGGTTGAACCTTGTCTTGACTTAGAGGAGATCCTTCCCGACAGGTACTCTTTCAACCTCACAAGAGCCCCGTGGCGTGAATGATACACGGCACCAGGCGAAAGGCGTTGTGGTCTTGCCCCCATTGTGGTCAACACCGGCCGATGCACGTGGCACGCAATCAGCTTCGCGGGGGGACAATGCACGTGGCACGCAATCAGCTTCGCGGGGGGACAACGTGGCACGCAATCAGCTTCGCGGGGACAATGCACGTGGCAGGCAATCAGCTTATGGGGGACAATGCACGTGGCACGCCATCAGCTTCGCGGGGGGACAATGCACGTGGCACGCAATCAGCTTCGCGGGGGACAACGTGCGATCAGCCGTGGAGATGGCACAAAAAGTGAGCGTGCGTTGGATGACCTTCGAGGACATCAGTTCACACAGAGACCCTTGCGGCGATTTAGCTTCCTCCGTCGCCCGGTGGGAATGGTATGACTCGCAACGCATCTAAATAGTCACGAGACTCGCCGCAGCAGACTCACCTGGCTGGGGCCAAGGTCATCTATGCACATGCTGCGGTGCGCCGCTATGGGGATGGCCCCCTGGCTCATGCACCGAGTTGCGAGCTGGTCCCAGGTGGAACATTCTGGGAGCTGCGACGCGTGCATCATCCACAGCATCGAGGGCATCATGCCGCCGTCTCCGTTCTCCTGCGGAGGCGCAGCGCACATCCGGTCCGTCAACCAGAGCGGTTGCAACACTCCTGTTCACGGCACCTGATGACCATGGCTCGTGGGTGCCAGGGGCTCATGGAAGCCCACCTGGCGGAAAATCTCGCGATGCCACATTGTGGAGAGCGAACGGAAGGAACGCGGTGGCATCTCCACAAACGGTGAGAGGAAGCATTGATCCAATACGGCGCGCGTGGCTGAAGAGGGCCCCAGAGGGCACGCAAGATCGGAGGGCACGCAAGATCGGAGGGCACGCAAGAAGCCCCTCCACGCAAGATCGCTTCGCTGCCGTTGATGCTTTCCTCTCTTTCCTCACCGACGACCTTCCTCGATACCACAACGGACCGCGCGCTGCGCACATTTGGGCCACGAAAGGGTCCAGGGAACGCTCGCGGGCTGGTGGAGGTGCGCTCGGCTCATGTCCTTCTCACAAGCCGGCAACTGGACTCTAAGGTAAAAGACTTTCGAACCGGCGCGTGCGCAGAGCCGTTGACGAGGGGCGGCGAAACAGAGGAGCGCGCCTAGAGCGAGCATTGTGCAAGCAGTGGGACCAGTGGTCGCCGCGTCAGGGCGCGAGGGCAGGGGAGATCACCGGGGACATGAGGGCCTCCATGAGCTGCACGAAGCCCGGCGTGTGGAACTCGCTCGCGACCCAGCCCATCATCTGAGTGAGCACCATGCTCTCGCCGCTGACAAACTGCGGGTGAAGGCTCGGCGGCAGCACGTCCAGCTGCTTCTTCGGTACGAACATCGATCCCATATGCTCGAGGTTCGACATACTAAACCCTTTCATGTCTAAGAACCTCGGCAGCTCCTCGGGGTGGCTCTCCCTATGCATCGTCTGCGCGAGCTGCTTGATGCTGTGGGGGTTGCTCAGCACCTGCGCCGAGCTCCTCACCACCCCGGAAGGCCTCACGGCCGCGCCTTCATCATCCGCCGCAGAGCGCAGACGATGGGCCATTAGCCAGGTGGCCATGGGACCTGGGACTGCCATCGGCCACGCACGCAGCCTCCATGCCGGCCGACCCAAGATGTGGCAACGCTTCAACTTATTCAAGGGTTACCGCTGTTTTACGTTGGCATCAAGTATCAATACGATGTTCTCCAGAGGTGAGCGTCCATCCAGCGTGTAGCACGTGGACACCGTGAGAGGTGTCGGATCTTGGATGCGCCGCGGGCATCGATGGTCAGCGTCATTTCGATGCAGCCCTTCACATAATGTAGGATAAACGTAGCCACTCTTGCCGCACCATCTCGGTCGGATCCACGAGTGCCGGCGGAGGACCCTCAAATATCCCTTAAACCCTAAAATTTCACAATGGGAGAGCCCGCATATACCTGGACGAGTCCGCTCTATAGATACGTGGAGCTTAAGAATCTGAGCAGTGGCGGCCGTCGAATGACACGTGGCGCCACATGAAATTACGCCCACGACAGTGGCCTAGAGTCGACCCTGATAGATCCTTACTTGCTCGCCGTGCCATATTTAGCCGGCGGAAGCACTTGTATGCCGTGAGAGGAGCTCCTGCACGGGAGCTCATATCGTAGACAACCTTGCTTCATAAATTCTCCGCCCTCAAATGTCTCACGTGGGGCCCTTCAATGTCTCCCATGGGGGCCTTCAATGACTCCCATGGGGGCCTTCAATGACTCCCATGGGGGCCTTCAATGTTTCCCATGGGGGCCTTCAATGACTCCCATGGGGGCCTTTAATGACTCCCATGGGGGCCTTCAATGACTCCCATAGGGCCTTTCCGTGCAAAGAGGCTCACCGTGTTGATGCTGGCGGAGCTCTGCGGAAACTGATTGAGGTAGCTCTCGACGACACCGTTGCACAGCACTGTGTTCTGGTCCATCAGGTGCGGCTCGGAGTGGGGCCGATACGCGTCTGCGGTGCAGCCCCCGCCGCCTCCCCTCGAACGCCGCGCAAGCCTCCCTCCTCAAGGCGCTGCTCTGGAAGCGACAGACGTGGGCACCGCAGAGCACCTTCGGCTTCCCCTGCCTGGCCCCGCTCACCCAATACCGGCCACCGGACCCCCCGAGCAGCACGCCCGACCCTCTGCCGCGCCTGCCGAGCTTGCGTCTGTCCGGCCTCCCGGCCAGTGATGCTAAGGGGCAGCTGCAGGGTAACAGCTGTGCGCTCTACGACGTGAGACGTGGAGACAACGGGCACAGGCCAAGAACAACGGCTTGAAAACCTACTGGACGCAGGGGGCACGTGGGGCGAAGTTGACTAACTTGGAGGGCACTGGCATGGATGGTTGCGCGTGGAGGCCGTGGAAGAGGGCCGTGGAGGAGGGCCGTGGAGGAGGGCCGTGGAGGGGGGGTTGGGGCCGACCGAGAATAACGATTTTGAAGGCGTCCTCTACTGCGGCTAATGCAAGCCCGTGAAAATCCATAGGGTCCGCGTTTATGTAGTGCACCCCCTGTCACAGGGGAAGAGCCCAGACGCCCTCCAGCCGTGTCGGTGCATTGACACCGCCAGGTCAGGGGGGGGGGGCACATCCATGTGTAAGAAGGAAGGCCCGCTTCTCTCTCGGAAGGATGAAGGCGATGCTCGGCACTCCCCCAACGTGCGGGCTGACGCCACGAGAATGCGCGCGCGGCAACTTACCAGTCCCCCGACCCAAGTTAGGAAAGGACCTCGGATGCATCTGGCAGGGGGGTGGGGGGGCCCTCACCCGGAACGTCGGCATATCCTTCGGGAGCTCATGCTTCGAGACCACCACAATCTCCCGCCAGATCAGGATGGCTTTCGAGCGCAGCGGTCGGATGAAGGCCGCAATCTGCTGCTCCAAGAGCTTACCCGTGGCGAGCACCACGATGTGTCCCCGCGTCGACATCATGAGCGCAGGAAATATCGCCTTCTCCCGTCTCTCCTTCGCTGCAAAACCATCGCCACTCAAACCGTCTCACGGAAACAAAGGCGCACGCCCAATGGCCCTGGCTGTGGCCAGTGGCTGGCCGCATGCACCGCCTGGGCATCCCTCGGTCAACGCTCGGCGCGAGTGGCATTCGCTCCTGACCGAGTCATCCACCTCTCATAAGCGCGGCTTCCGGCTGCGAGGCTATTAGGAAAACATTCCCCCTGACCAAAACACTTAACAACTACCAGCCTATAAATAGCTCGATGGCCGAAAATAGACGCTCCACCAGGACCTCAGGTGCACGCCCCCCATGCAGGGCCCCGCACTCCCTTGAGGACCCGCAGGTCCCCACCCGCTCCATGCGGTCGCGATGCGGCGTGCTGCACACCTTTCTCGCCGGCAGCCTCGAGCGCCTGCACGGCTTGCAGGACTTTAACCTGCTTGTCCACCTTCGTCACGAGCATCTGCAATGCATGCTTCGCTCGCAGCTCCGCGCCGCGTCCCCTATCCTCCTCGGTGAACCTGCTTTTCAGATTCACACTGCCGCTCATGTCGTCCAAATTGTGCAAGGTGAAGGAGGAGAAGGTGGAGGCACTTTGCAGCTTCAGGTCCCACGTGGAGTTCCTATGCTTTACCACGCCTTCGCTTTGGCTCGGCGCCACTTCCCCTGGCAGCGGCGCCACCCTCGCCGCTGTGTCGTCTACCTGATGGGCCACCCAACCGCGATCACTGAGGTCACGCAGCTACCCCCCTGTAACCCTAAACCCTAAAAAACCCTAAACCCCCCCCAATGCCAGGGCAGCAGGAGACCGCGGGGACAGGCCTGGCAGCCATAGAGCGCAGGGATCGGCGCTTCACGTCACTGCACTGTATGTAGCCTTAAGGACGGCAGCAATACGAATGAGAATCCACATCCCATCGCGCCGACCGCCTACATCGGCCGACCGCCTAGATCGGCCGACCGCCTACATCGGCCGACCGCCTACATCGGCCGACCGCCTAGATCGGCCGACCGCCTACATCGGCCGACCGCCTACATCGGCCGACCGCCTACATCGGCCGACCGCCTACATCGGCCGACCGCCTACATCGGCCGACCGCCTACATCGGTCACCTCCTCCAGATGCTCGCCCCATTCCCGCCGAGGACCCCGCTCCGCACACCTCACAGGCCGGCGCGTCAACTGGGGGCCATGCACTTGCATGACGATGCGCCGACGTTCTGATCTGAGGGTTCTGATCTGATCTGAGGGGTGGTTCTCGCCTCCACGTATAGATGCCTCATCTCGACCCGAAAGTGGTGGAAAGCCGACCAACCGGCTGTCACCCGGTCGATGGCTCTCCACCACTCGGTTGTAAGCGGGTCATGCCGAATGCTGCAGTGTTGACAAATGACAGACACCATCGTTGGCAGGGCGGACTCCGAGCCTCTGTTCGACTGGACGTGCCAAAAGTCGGCCTTCCTCCCTGCAGCGCGCGCAGCACAGGTGGCGCACCCACCATCCTCCCCGCCGAGCGCGTGCGCTTTTAGCTCCCACACTCAAGACGGGCTCGGCTAACATGTCCCCCCGCCCGCTCACTCCGCATCCGTCACCTCCATAAACCGCGCCCATGCAACAGCCATGGAAGCTGCAACGAAGCCCCAACTCTCCCACCTCTCTCTCCCGTCTCTTTACACAATGTCTGCAATGGCCTCCACGGGGCCGTATCTGGGCCGTTGACCAATCCTGTCCCATGTGCATTGTCCTTCAGCTGTGAGAGAAGGTCCAAGGCACCGACCATTGCAGCATCCCACCGCCATACCCCACCTTTCTTAACCAATCCCGTTCCGTACCAAGCAACATAAGACTTGTTTCGTTGAAACGCCACGTGGCACGCTGAGGGACTCCGCCCATTGCTCGCGAGAAGGGTTGTGGCGATGACAACTCGGAGGATAGGGCCTGAGTCTCGTGAGGTCCTTCGCTTTCTTTTGCGAAGCCCGGCCACAGCCGCGCTCGCCCTACAACTGCTCCCCCAGGAGTCAGGAGTTGTGGGGGGTCACCCTGGCCGGCCTTATTGAGGGCCTCTTCTCCTTGAACAGGGGCATGGGTCTGCGCGATGTCTGCTGATCTCGAACCAACGCTCCAAAGGCATCCTTCCAGTCTTCTCCTGAGGACCAGCACCGGTGATGGGGTGACAACATTGGCTGCTCCAACAGTGGGGCTTGAGGCGTTGGGAGTCTATGCTGCCCGGCTCGAGCTGATTTCATCGCTGGCAAAGCGCCACCAAGCGCTGATCCAGTGCTGCACGGGCACATGCTGCCCCCGTCAAACGTGTGCTACCTTCGCCTCGCGCTCACCTCGTCCGTGATGCCGACCCCCCCCGGAGAGGCAGCATCGGCAGGGGCCTAGGGTGCAAACATGTGACCTCCTATAGTGTTCGCGTGCCAAGCCTCGTGAGTGAGAAAGATCGTGCCTGACTGGCCGTCCGACATAACATCATCGAAGGGTCATGAGGTGTGGCATTTGCAACTGATTGGTGACATTCCAGCTTCTGGCTGATGTGGCAACGGATGGCATGCACTCGGCGGGGAGATGCGGACTCCCTCCCCTCAGCCACTCGAGTCTTAAGTGATGCCAGCTTTGTCCATCTGCTAGCCAGATCCATGGTTCATCGCGAGGCGCCAGCATCTGCACGAATGTCAAGGGCACGGCGGCACATGGAGCCGGGCTTTGCACCTGGCTGCACGATGGACTCCACCTGGTCCTTCGATTTTGCAATGAGGTACACCACGGTGCTAGAGGTCACTGCCCCAGTGGCCACGTCCACGCTACCGCGCTTAGTTAGTCCAACGCGTTTCTGGGTGGCGCCGCATGCAGCGCACCGGCAACGGCTCCGTTATCAAGCCACCCAAGACGAAGTGCCCCATCGACAGCCAAAGCAAGAAGTACAGCCCGGCACGGCAAACGCAATGGCCGAAATCCGATCAACCGTAAAAAGAACAAGCACTCACAGCGGAGGCCACCTCATCGTCCGCCAATCTTTCCCGGCTGCTCAGCGTTGTGGTCCGTTCATTTCAACCGGATGCATGCCAAGCCGTCCATCCCCAGCGGTGGCGGTTGTGAGTGCGATACGCGGGGCATCTCGGCTTCCCACTGGCCGCCTAGACTACGGGCGGGGAAGAGAAACAGGGGCGCCGCACAGCCTAAAGAATACACCACGAGGGAGATGCGGGGCCCCACCAGTCACCGCTTTCCCCGGGTTTGTAACGATTCGCCCCTGGAGCGAGAAAGCGATGAGCAGAGCGCGCGTCTTCTCGTACACTTTCAGCGCGCACTCTAAGAACGTGACGCCGCAGTACTCGTCGCGCAACAGGGTTGCAATCACCTGCTTCCCCGGCAACAGACAGGGGTTTTAGGGTTTAGGGTTAGGCCGCGCCCTTCAGCCAGAGAGTGTCACTCACAGCTGGAGTGCAGCCATGCGAGGCAATCAATGCGGTGGTGGTCATTTGAGTACTCAGCAAAGCACGCAAAGCTGTGCCCTGAGCATAGACTGGCAGAAAGTCGAAGACAGGGGTGGATCAGCGTGATAAAACAAGGGGGGCAAGGGGGGGCAAGCATGGCATCGAGGGACGAATTGATCAATCGTGGGGTCGCCTCGTTCGCGCGCATGGCGGAGAATGATTCGCGGCAGCCCGTCCGTGGGTTTGCCAATCATCCTTTGGCAAGAGAGTGCGGCATGCGCCTCTTGGCGAGGCGCGCAGACAAGATGGAGGCGCCGCTGGAGCGCGCGCAGGCCAGCGCCGCAACACCTGGTGGAGAGCCCCCTCTTTGTATTCCGAGATCCAAGGGTGCGCATCCAACAATCGCTTGCTGATGTTCAGATCCTGCGGGGCTTTCCCGAGATGGAAGAGTATCGTTGAAAGCCCTGCCCACACATCCCCCAACGGGACCCGAGTGCAAACTTCCCGGCTCAACACCGGCTCGGGTCTGGACACTCCCACGATTTGCGTCTCCGCGCGCAGTCCTCCGTCGCGTGAGAGGAGACGCGCCTGGGCAGCGGACGCCTTGCGCCAGCAGATTGGCTTTGAACTCGTACATCGCAAAGCAGTTCACTTGCGGGATGTTGAAGCGCTTCGCAAGCATGCGGCTGTGCGGCCTGAGGAGGACCAGCTGGAAGGGGGTGGCCGGGAACATCTGCGTCCAGGTGAAGCAACCTCTGCGCCTTAACGGTTTGACTGCGGGCTGCAACCATGACTGCGGGCTGCAACCGTGACTGCGGGCTGCAACCGTGACTGCGAAAGGCTTTGAACGCCAGCTCGACAATCGCAACCTATCCAAATGAAAAAGCGGCGAGGGGGAGCCGCAACACCGAATCAATGTTCCCCTCGAACCCAACCTGCGGCCGAGCGGCGCGCCATCTTAGCCATCTGGCAGCAACGTGGGCGGCGGATGCATGAACTCGCCTTAAGCATCGCGGCCGTCATCAGAATTCCTCGCTCATCCGTCTCGTCAGGATTGCTGCAGTTCATGCTCGGGAGGACAAAGAACATGCTGCAGCTCTTGAACTTGCACCTCCTCAGGTCGTTCTCGGAGAACACCGAGCCTTGCAGCAGATGCACATGAGACGCATACGTGGCGCGCTTGTTCAGCAACGCCTGCAGGGCCGATGAGGGCGCGCTGCGGTAGGCGCCGCGCAGTCAGTTACGGTCAACCTGAACACTACTCAAGAACCAGACTTCGCTTTTCTCGAGTTCCGTGGCGCCGATGTTCGAATATGTACTTCGAGCACTTGATACGCCCATCCTCCATAGGAAACCTCGCGCACATTATGCATCTACTGCCAGAGGAGGACTAGTGAGAAACGAACAATGCCGAACCTGCCTCGCAAGATCGGTCTGATGCCGTGACACACCACCCTCGAGCTGCAACCCCACAGTCCATGCATCCTATTTGTGCCATGCGAGTCCCGCTAGTGAAATCTTGAAGTATGATCAAAGTACCAAAAGTGCGGTCCCTCAGCCTACATTGCAGAGCCAAGTAAAAATGTACCAAAAGTACCGTCCCTCTGCCTAACATTGGTGGTTTTTTCAAGGGGGGCACAGCTCAAAGCGGTCCCTCTGCAAGGGGGGCTACACTGTCCTCTGCCTACACAGAGCCAAGGGGGCATGTACCAAAAGTACTGTCCCTCTGCCTACATTGCAGAGCCAAGGGGGATAAAAAAGTACTGTCCCTCTGCCTACATTGCAGAGCCAAGGGGCATGTACCAAAAGTACTGTCCCTCTGCCTACATTGCAGAGCCAAGGGGTGGGGGCAACGTCAAGATAGTTCCGTCAGTGACTACGATCCGACTTTTACTTCACGGCTGCCGAGGTGGAGAGGCCCAGACAAGGTGGCCGGTATCCCATTGAAGCCTTGAAGGGCGTACAGACTCGTTATAAGCCTTGAAGGGCGTACAGACTCGTTATAAGCGTGGGGGCAGGATTTCGGCTTCAATGCCCGCGCCGTAGTCTGGGTATAATGGCGATGGTGCCACAGGGCATTGGCCTAAACGTAAAACATATGTCAAACTTATCTCGCAGGATGGCACAAACGTAAAATTTATGTCAAATTTATCCCGCCGGATGGCAGATGTAACAGATTTCGCAATGGGAGTTTCGCATGTATAATTATGCAACAAGACTTGTTCAAGCCCTTTGTACACATACACAGCAACGGTAAACAGGTCAGATAGAATAGCGCATCGTGGGGAAGGTCCCGAGAGATGAAAATACGAGCACCATGCAAGCACACTTGAGATTTGCGAATTGCCAAGACTAATTGGCGCTCTCCATTCTGCAACTTCCATCCATTCACATCTCGCTCCTTCTCGTGAAGCACACCCCTATCTGTGAACGGAGGGCTCTGCACGCCTTCGAGGGCGGGCACACCTTCGACTCAAAAACACCACGTCCAGAGCGGCCACGAACCCCTTCGAGTCCTTCTTCGAGCTCTCCAACTTCCGATAATCGAAGAGCTCTTGCAAAACCATTTCGAGTTCAATGGTGGAGTTCGATTCGAGTGCATCTCCGACCACCACAACATGGCGCAGCTTCCCCTTGTGGCGAGACTGGTAGTGGCCACTCCCGCGGTTCGCTTCATTTCGAATCGCGACGATGTTCGCTGATTCCCTCGAGAAGAAGACTGCGAGTCACACAGATGCAGAGAGTGACTTTTGACGATCTCCAATGTGAGGTACGCAGAACAGAGAACTGCTTTAGTCTGGCTGAATAGCTTGGAGCCAGGGAGGTGCGCATCTGCCCGCATCTGATATCGTTTTCGAACTCGGTCTCGGGAGGTTGGTAGCTGGCAACCGTCAGGTGAAAAGCGCGGAAAGAAAAAGAGAGGACGAAACCGTTCTCCCCAGATGCACCATGGTACAGCGGTGTTGAGCCTTGAAGATGCGGCTGCTGAGGGGATTCCCCATGACATTCAGGCAGACTGCTGCTCTCCGCTCCCGCATCCGGCGCACGAAGGGGGTGCAGTTTTGCAAGCTAAGATCTCCTAAGGCCTCACCTACGCCATAAATGATGCATCCCATAATCAAGAACCGCCCGAGCAGGGTTGTCGGGCTCAGGTCGCCGTAGCCGACAGTCGACACAGTGATCATCACCATGTAAAAAATCGAATAGAACGATACGTGGCCCATCCTGACTCTGATCATCTGCGCGCAGGCACACAGGTACAGAACACAGTTTTGAAGTTCGATGCGGGCCTATGATCAGTCTCAACTCGCGGTTGTCGCGAGACTGAACGCACACAGTCGTTAACACAGCAGTGGGCAGAATAGCTTACAGAACACTGGGGGAAAACAAAACCGGTCATCCTTCGAGGTTTAAGGGGCAAGGCCTTCAAAGCAAGTACCTTCTCATCGAACCCGTCGATATCTCCGAGAACCTCGACCACGAACACGCTTCCCGACATAATGACAAGCACGGCGAAGAACTTGAAAACCGACAAGGTGAGGTGTTGTCTGATTTCATGATGATTGAGAGGATTCCAACCGAGCCATACTAGAGTGGCGTAGTTGCTGGTGCACACAGACCCAGCCCACCTCTCAGTTGAAAGGAATATCAGCACGGCGCCGGCCCACCTCTCAGTTGAAAGGAATATCGGCACGGCGCCGGCCCACCTCTCAGTTGAAAGGAATATCAGCACGGCGCCGGCCCACCTCTCAGTTGAAAGGAATATCGGCACGGCGCCGGCCCACCTCTCAGTTGAAAGGAATATCAGCACAGCGCCCGTGCTAGTGCATGATTCGTGAGGCATTAAGGTGACAACATAGAGCAATGCAGCCTCGAGAGAGCGCAGGTGGCAGGTACCTGTACATGGAGTACATACGAAAATATGACCAGCTTAGCCACGCATGTTGGTGTGTATTTTGCACCAAGATGACGACGATCGTGAACACGTCGATCACTCCAGAACAGCTCAGCACATAGTCCCAAGAGAACTCGCTTCTCACAAGATTCACCAGGAAATGCAGTGTGAAAAAGGCCGTCGTTACTATTTCTAGCTGAATCACCCATGAATCCACGTCCAAACGTTGTGTTTTGAGAATCCAGAGTGCGACGGTCAATCCCGAAAATAAAACGTTGACGAGCGATAACGATTTTGAGAACCAGAGGTATTCATCATCCGGTAACTGAAACTTGCTCCCAAGCACCTGTGCACCACAAAAGCCCGTCGAAACTTTCGCGTTTGCATCAGAGATTATTAGCCTACATCAATCTTGTATGAATATTTCCACTGCGATCCATATTTGCTATGACATATTTCATGGAATGCACCGAGTGGTGTTTACAGCGTGCCATGCGTTGTGAAAATGTTCCTCAGCCATCGAGAGCTCGGAGGAGGAGAATGTCTCTGCCTCACCCGGCTCAAGAAACCTGCGTGGTCGTCTTACCAAGCCTTACCGACGTATCCTAGTCGTGATATCATTTGAAACGAGGTATGTGCTGCAGTCGCTGTTCCCTGTGTACCCTACTTTATGGCCCGCGTGAAAGCCGACTTTGGTCTCGGTCTCAAACTTCTATACGAGGCGGGGATAGAGAGTTAAGCATAGTATATATACTTACACATAATTCGCAGTATGTTCAAGCACACATTCAGAAGCAATTGAATACCCAACAGGAGTACCTTAGTTTTAGCCAGGTGCAGAGCACCGTCTCCTGCCCGTGTCTTTATGTATGTCGAGTAAAACAACTGCAAAAGTATAACTAGTGCAATAACTAGTGATTCGGTAACAGCGAAAAAACTTATTTGTTGTACAACCAGCTTCCAGCTTGCTTCCTCGAGGTCGTCAAGTCCCTCAAACATTTCGTTGGACTCGTCGCAGTCAAAAAGGAAAGGCGGGAATGAATTCACCCGGCAGACCGTGTTTCATATAATATAAATTCGTAGATCACATGAGGATGAAAAATATATTTTTGTCCTCAGTCAAATGCAGTTCCAAGCTCGGAGGGACTTCAAGTTTCGGAATCGCTTCCAGCAACATGAATTCAATCTACCAAGCGACGTAACGAACAACAAACAGCAGTACTTCACAGATGCCTTGAAATGCTTTGACGAATTCCGGGAAATAGCGTGTAAAGTTGGCTTTAAACTGTTCTCACATACTCCAAAAGTATGCTGTCAAAGTTCACTCTCGCTTGCCAGAGGTTTTCAGGTTTATGAGAGCGAAGAGCTTCGGCCGCTGCGTGGCCGATCGCGCGATTCTCGACAGACAGCAATGAATGGTTGAGATTCTCGAGAGCTCATTATTACAACCCTGGTTACAAACATCTACATGCACAAATTCCAATTTCACAAGCATACCTCAATTTAAGGGTCTCAGGGTGCCAGCTTCCCACGAATTAAAAAATACTGATTACAATTTCCATACTTAGCAGAATTAAAATTACATTGTAAGGATGCCACCTGTTGAAAATTATAGCGCAGAATTTTGCAACATGACCCCCTATTTTAATTGGCTAGGGTCCAAGAATGGGGTGTCCACGTGGTATCAAAAAATTCTTAGGCGATTCTATCGAATCATTTTCGAGATATAATTTTTATGGCAATTGTATATACTTAATCTGCTTGTTTTTATTCTTCAAAAAATAGATCTCGAAATTGGTTCGATAGAATCGCCTCAGATTTTTTGGATACCACGTCGACACCCCATTCTTGGACCCTAGCCAATAAAAATAGGGGGTCATGTTGCAAATTTCGCATCTAGGAATTTTTGAAAGTAATTATTTTATTTATCGATTAAATATGGGATTTGCTATCAACTTTAATTCCAGAAAATGTTTTGAAGCCTTCCGGCACCCTACCCTTAATATGCAATCGATACATAAATTCTAAAAACAAATCTACGCGATAACTTTGCCTGAGGTTTTTTTTTAATACCACGTTGACTCACCATTCTTGGATCCTAGCCAATAAAAATAGGGGGTCATGTTGCAAAATTATGCGCTATAAATTTCAACAAGTGGCAGCTTTGCAATGAAAATTTAATTATGTTCACTATGGAAATTGTGATCAATACTTTTTAATTCGTGAGATCACGGCACCCGAAGCGTTGCTTATAAACAATCAAGGAAGGGGGAGCTGCAGGCGAGGGGCGGAGCGAGTTTGAGTAAAAACAGATAAGTAGTTTGCATGTAATTGAAATTTCCCGTAGAGCTCTAGTATTTCTCGTACTCCCGTAGAATATTAAGCAGTTTTTCGACTTGCTAAAACCAAAATTCAGCTCACGCCACCCATGACAACGCTCTGTGTAAGACTATTCACGCCGACCACGTTGGGCAAACCACATATGCTCCTCAAGTAACTCACAAGGGATCCTCTCCTAGGAGAGATGAGCGAAATAGGTGAATTAAGGCCAGTAAACAGGCGGTGCCCCGAAGATTAGTATTCACTAGACTATTCATAGGAATACTATCCCAACACTGAATGGAGACTAAGTACGCTGCATGTGAATCGGTGAAAAGCGGGTGCCGTGAAGATTTGAGTGCGCTTTGATATTTGCTGCAACGAGAAGGCTTTCTGACCGGAGAAAGCGTAAATTTTTGAGGTGGTCTGAGATGATGAAATCCAACGGGAAACTGGTGTCCAGGTTGGCTCAGCCTGAAGAGGTTGACCATAGAAGGTCCTTGAGTGAAATTGGAAGTGATCACGTCTGCTACGCCAAAGAGCTGCGCGAAATTATAAACATATCTCTGCAGAACACTGGAATTATCGCAGCTTTCATGTGCGCTCTATGCGCGAACATATATTCGAGCCCTGCTGAGGAGGGACAATGCTACGGCGAAAATGGTATTAGGTGGATGTTGTACATAGAATGGTTTTCCATGGGCTTATTTTTCCTGGCGATTTCGTTTACACTTTTGCTATCTGCCGACCTCTATGGGATAGAGGCTTATAGAGTATTGGAACACTTGAATCGCGTCCATTCACTTTACGCATTACCGACTGTATGCCTGGTCCTGGGTATTTTTCTTATGGCCGTGGGATATGGAATTGACCTCGATGACCGGGCTGGGTGCTACGGACAGCAATATGGTTTTGGCATGATCCTTTCCCCATTGTTCCCCCTTTCTATCGTTTTCGTATGGTGGGGCTTGAAGTTTAGTCGCTCAAAGTTGAATAGTGAGGGTAAGTCGCACATTACGAGAGTTGGTTCAGCTTGGTTCAACCCATGGCTCGATACCATACCCCAGATAATAGAACCTGAAGGTGCCGAGGAACTTGGACAACAAAAGAGGAGACGAAGGAAAAGTAGGAAGGTTTTTGTGCTACCATCGGAGATGAAGAGCCAAAGCTAAACACTGTGTTCGTCCTGTGGAGCACAGGTGTGTGTTTATTTGTTCATTCATACTATTGAAGCGGGCTCTATGAAAAAAACTTGTTTTCACTCTAGCAAGAGGGAAGGCGGAATCTTCTTTCGAGTGTTTATCGGTAACGTTTCAATTCCGCCCACCACTCATAACAGAAGGGAAGGGCAATATGTCCGAAAATCTCTCTTTCCTTTCCACTTGTTTTTTAGGTCTTTAGTCTCAAAGAGTAACTTTGTTGTGGTCTAAGTTTGAATGTATTAGTTTTTTTGTATCACTGTTCTATACATATACGTATTCATTTATTTTTGTAGCGTAATACATATATTTAAGTTGATAAAACGTTATTTCACGGAAATCCTAAGATTTGCATCCCGCATCCGATCCCTCGAAAATGTTGCATGCATATGATTCTCCATAAATCAACCATACCCTGAAACTGATGAGAGGAGTGATCAGGGTATATATATATACAGTAAGGGGCAGGAAATCACAGTGAAGGGTGCTCGAGACGGTAGTAACATAAAGTGAATAGATAGGCAAATGCCGATAACTATCTAGGAAGCGAAGGAACCGAGTCACGGTCACCGATGACACATGACACTCACGGCGATGGGTGAAGCTAGGAGAAGCAGCCCCCCATACGGTGGGGGGGAAATCGGCTTCCCCGTGACACCACCTCATCCCGAAGGTGTGAGTGGTCATCCCGAAGCAAGCAAACCCTAAAACCTAAACCCACTGTCACTTAGTGGCTGGGCCCAGGGGGCCTTTCGTTCAACCCAACTAGCAGCTAAATTGCAAGGGCGCGTTGCCCAAGAGTTAAATAACAATACAAGTTAAGTCTAGGCATGGTCTGTTGTAGATTGACGGGTTGCGGTGTTGTCGATCGTCGGTCGTGTCTGACCATCGGACCCATGTGGTCCTCACCGGTCCATGTGGGGTCCATGTGATGATAACCGAGTGGTCGGACCCGTGAAGTCCATGCGATTATACCTATTGGTCCATGCGGGGTCCATGTGGGGTCCATGCGTCGCATGGACCCGTAGGAATGTCTGACCATCGGACCCATGTGGCCCTCACCGGTCCATGTCGGGTCCACATGCTACGTACACACTAAGAGGTATCACATGGACCCCACATGGACCCGTAGGGAGGGTCCATGTGAGGTCCATGTGACCGAAAACCGCATGGACCCCACATGGACCTTCAATGGACCCCATATGGACCCCTAGGGAGAAATGTCTGACCATTTGGGGCATGCGAGGTCCATTCCAAGTCCACGGGGGTCCACGTGAGGTCCACGTGGAGTCCATGTGATTTGTGAATCACATGGACCCGTCCCTATTTGGTAGGGCAAGGTGGATGAGAACGGCCATCCACTCAACTGGATTCTCGACGCTTGCTGCGGCGTCGGCTCGACGTCCATGGCCGCCATGAGGTGTGCGGGTATAAACGCGATCGGCTTCGACCACGACCAGTACATGGTCAGCTCTGCGCAGCAACGGCTGATCAATTTTCACGCCGAGCCCGATCAGGATGCCGAGACGAAGCCAAAACAGAAGAGTGAACCGACGACGAAGGGGAAGGAAGCAGCCACTGTTGAGTCGGATGAGGACGAAGCACAAGTAGAAGAGGCCGAACAGAGTAATGAATAAAATAGTAGGATTTGTCGACCGCCCTGACTGATAGTACCAGTCATGCCTCGACGGTATAGGGTGTCATGTACTTTGCTCGTAACACATTTGAATAAAGAATGATACATGTATGCTTATTTCGGTGTTTTCATTGTACGCATACTGCACTTTTCTACCTTGTTGCCTTTATGTATCCCTTTTTCGCGCATAAATATCACTAAACCCTGATTTTTATGAAATATATATAAATCAAGGCTCGGTATCGCGTTTTTTTGAACTTATCGAATAACTCCCGCGTAAGTCATTTTTTACAATCGATTGATATGAATAACTCAGTCGAACTAATCGATTGATAATGATATCCACGATAACTCGTTTGAACTAATCGATTGATAACGATAAGTCCGATTAATCGATTAATCGGACTTATCGAGTTATCGATACCGTGCCTTGATATAAATCCAAAAATGACATATGATAATGTCATTTTCATCGAATAGTGTGTTCTAACGCAACCTTCCCAAAAAGCCCTA
>LGRX02004597.1:0-32745 GCA_001247695.2 Cymbomonas tetramitiformis | reverse complement strand
CACGCCACCACCCGCGACCGTTCAATCACCAACTACGAGGTCAGCACGCCCATAACCGCATCCGCTCAGCCATCAACTACGAAGTCAACACGCCACCACCACAGCCGTTCAAATCACCAACTACGAGGTCAACGCCAGCACCACAGCCATTCAACCATCAACTACGAGATCAACACGCCCACAGCCGCATCCGCTCAGCCACTGACTACGATATCAACACGCCACCACCACAGCCGTTCACCATCAACTACGAAATCTACGCACCCGCAGCCGCAATCACACGTCAGCATCAACAATCACGCTCATATCGCCACGCCACAACCACTTCTTGTCTTGCCAGCTGATGTCTCCCAATCCATACGCCATCAGCTGGGGGGGGGAATATATTTTAAAAAAACTTGCCCTCCAATGCCGCACCCACATCTCAAACCCAAAATCCCTCACAACACCCCACACTCAACCACAACAGAGATACACCGCCATTTTAGCACCCAGCAATACCCTCACGCCCCGCCAGCCCCTACATTGCCGCCCCTTGTTCATAATCGCGACAGCTGTCACAACTATGAACACGCTTAGAAGGGGTCCCTCGGGCACCCCTGAAAGGCCTGTCACACCCCCCATATTTAGTCACGCTACCGCAGCCCATGTCAGACCCCACCGCATTTGCCCCCATCGCGCCCGTCTCAGCCGACAGCAAACGCCCCAACCATGACCCCCTTTTTCAGTAATTGGCATTCCCCCCTCAGTCACGGTCCTACCCCAGTTCATTGTCCGCTCGAGCGCCCGGAGCATATCACGTTCACCCTCCAGCTCAGATCTCCCTCCCAGTATAAATCATGCACGACGCCTCGCCAAGCGCTACATCGACGTCGCCGCGACTAGCCCGTGCCGATCCGCGAGCACCGCGGCGCGTCAAGCACGACATCATCACGCGAAGTGACATCACGATATGACAGCACATGACGTCTCGGCGATGCATGACAGGGCAAACGCAAGCGCGCGTGGACACCAAACGCCGCTGTCACTGGGAACCAATGGTCACAGGGCATCCGAAACGACATTGACATCCACGCACGGACCTCCACTATGCTCGCTTGAGTATTTAGCTAGCTCCTGCTTTCGAAAAGTGAGAGCCGAACCTTTCAAAACCATTATGCGGGATAGTGATATGTGCCTCTTGTGGCCTAGTATTAATTGTGATATATGCATACACATGCTTCGAATCCACATGAGAGCTTTGTCACTGGCAGTTTGTAAGAGTCTGGTTCGGATCCCCAGAGTGCCGGCACGCCACTCTGCTCTGATGTATGTGCGAAGTCGTGCCGGTGTGCTTGTTTTATCTGTGAATTGCCCCCTGTGTTGCGCGTTTGCCTTTCTGCTTTTCATGTTTCCATATGAGCCTGAATCTACAGTCTGCGAACACAAGTTAGACCCGCGCCCGTTTTGCGAATCCACGAGCCGGCGCGGCAGAAGCGCGTTGCCGCCTGGCATGTTTTACATGGCGCAGCAGTAGATAGACACGCACGCCGCCGTCCGCAGCGGTGGAGATCCGCAGCTGTCCGAAAACGTTCGCGAATTCAGAACACGCTACTAGTGAATTCTCAGAGTGGCATTTTCCCCGTTGAGCGCGTATGGTAGCGGCGAGATAGCCCGAAGCTGCGTTTATCGTAAATTCACACCCGCGACGGCGAACCGTTACAGGCACTCTCAGCAGTGTTCACGTGTGTGCACGATGCGCCCGGCCTTTTTGTGCCATATTTTGCCCCATTTGCTATGCGAATTCGAACCCCGCAGGGCTTGCTTGCTGAATATGCTCAAACCGGCGTATGTGACCGGCGTCTGGGAATGCACAACCGTAGCCGCGCTAACTCGAGCCGTGACACCTGCTGACTTTTGCCGGTTGACGAGGGTGTAGCCGAACACATGTTTTCCCCACAGTTTATTTGTATGATGTTTACCTTGGTGAATTCGACCCGCGCAGGCTTTGGCAACGTCGAATTCCCTGAACGGACCTGTGTGACAGGTTGTGGGAATTCACGGCTGACGGCGCGCCAGCTTGAGTCCAGACACCTGACTGCAGCCTTTTGACAACATTGCAGCCGAGCGCATGTTTTCCCCTCAGTTTGTGTTGTGTTTGTCTTTGTGAATTCGACCCTTGCGGTCGTTGACAGCGGTGAATTCCCCGACGGGCCTGTATGACAGGTTGTGGGAATTCATGGTTGGCGACGCGCCAGCTCGGGTTTGGACACCTGACCCATGCCTTTTTGCCATGCGTGTGCTCGAAGCACGCCTTTGCCCGCAGTTTCTTTCATAAGTTTCGACGTGAACTCGTGCTTGGCTGCGCGAAGGGCGCCAACTAGGCCTTGTGGCAGGTTGGGGGCATTCACCGCAGGAGCCGTTCGTGCCGCGACCCGGGCGCACGACACGCGAGCCGCAGTGAATGCCCAATTGCAAAGTGTTGGTTTGTTCTGCTGGAACGGTGTCACCTAACAGGGTGCCGAACCTCTTCGTATATATTCAAAAAACTTGCCCTCCAATGCCGCACCCACATCTCAAACCCAAAATCCCTCACAGCACCCCACACTCAACCACAACAAAGATACACCGCCATTTTAGCACCCAGCAATACCACCACGCCCCGCCAGCCCCTACATTGCCGCCCCTTGTTCATAATCGCGACAAGGTGTGTTAGGAACAACATATTGTTTTTGCGCGCGAGATCCGTGCATAATTTGGGATCTGGAACGCCGTGCAAGGGAGGGGGTCATTGGGTACTCATCGAGTGAACGGCTCGACATATACGCACCGCATGAAAGCACAATGCATAGCACAAGCGTACCACACATATCATATACGCATAACGAACACATTTTGAGCGTCTGACAGCGCGCTGTCAGCCCTAGCAAAAACGCGGATGTCAACCGCGTCCACGTTTCCGCTTGGGTGTCGTCCCTCATCTGCGCGCTTGCTTGCAAGCAAGTATGCGCTGCGGATGAGGGAACGGCTTACCAAAATATTATCTCATATGTGTTATCTTTCAATATTAATTCGTACGGTCTGAAAGGCCAACCACAATTCTCGCTAAGGGTTGGCGCTGTCATGTGGGTATGTTGATTGAGCGGGATCTTAGGATTTTCGCGACTTCCAAAAGTAGTGAAAGGGGTTATCATTCTTTGCGATGCGAATACCCCTTGACTCAGTAGAAATATGTGATAATATCAAATAGGAAAATTTTGCTTAGATGAACACGTAATCTTAAAAATCTTCGCCTGGCTGTAAGGGGTCTCACTGCGAGAGAGAGAGCGCGTTCCGCGTTAAGTTGAAATTGCATAGTTAACAAATAGCATCTGTACATCGCAAAATGCTCAAAGCGACATTTGCTGTAAAATGACCAAGAATTAGGACAGCGAAACGAGAATTGGGACATGTTTTCGAGAACGGGCGGTGACACTGCGAGTATGCGAGAGGTATATCTGTCAAAAACTAAACCAAATCGTTTGCGTCTACGTGGCATGTAACCTGAACGATGGGCCAGAATTATGTGCGTGGGACTTTCGAGGACTAACGCGCTCGTCATTTCCCACAATTTCGACGGAATATCGTCATTAAAAATGATTGATAATAATGATAGTCACTGTCACCGTGTGTCATCACGATTTCCGAATGACAATTCTGTGTGCGATTATTGGTCGAAAGTGACACATGATCCAAAGAGTATGGTACGACGCCCCAACTGGCGTGGTGTAAACGCTGGTTCAACCAACCAACGTGGCATGTACGGACCCTGCAACATAGTGGCAACCGAGGCCCCTTGTACCATGATACTACCATGATACTTTCAACGTCTGTACGCTGCGACGAGCATCGTCGCACCATGATCGGACCATGCGCACACCATGGTACTACCCGGTTAGTAGCCGGGTACGAAGTGCGACGCACCGTAGGAATGATGTGTGGTGGACGGTCTCCACAAATCCCGCGAACTCGTTGCCCGACTCCTTCCGTAGTGGTCACCCGTGTCGATTGAAGTGTCGCGGGTGGGCCGTTGCCGTAGAGCTCAAGCAGCTCCCTCTCATTCTCCAAGACAGGCATAGCAGGGGCCGGCACGGCGGATGCCGATGCCGCCGCACCACCTGCCGGAACCTGCTCCTCTGGCGTGATCCCCGCCTCGGCAGGGCCACGCACCAGAGCCGAAGCCCGCGGCTCAATGCCTCCAGGCGGCGGGAAAGATGCGTGAGTGTAATGTATCTTTGGCTCCACCGCTGCGTTGACCTCCGCCGCGAGGTCGTCCAGCCGTTGGAGGATGTCGTCACCGGATGTCGCCTCCACTGGCGGTGCTGCGTCGACGGAGAAGCCGTAGGCCGACACGTCGATGCCCCCAACAACTCCCCCGCACAGCACCGTTGGCGGACCGTGCGCCGTCGCCGCGCGGGCAAACGCCTCAGCCCCATCATCTGCCGCCTCCTGAAAAACAGCACACATGGCGAGCGCATGGACGCCCTCCGCATCCTCCTCGTCGATGGGGACGCAGAAAGCCGCGGCGGAGGTGGGGAGATGTTGGCGACCGCCAAGAGGGCAGTCGCGGTAGAAGTGGTATAGCTCCTTGCCGGATTTTTTGCAGCGGGTACACAGCGGCTTCGCCCGCTGCTCGTCGCGATCGTAGCCCACCGCCGGTGGGGATTACACCCCCATGCGGAAGCCCCGCGGCGACTGCCCGCGCCCCTGCTGTTGCCGACGCCCCTGCTGCTGCCGACGCCCCTGCTGCTGCCGCTGCCCGTGCTGCTGCTGCGGTGGATCCCGCTGCCGCTGCACCGCGGCGGAGCCGCCTCGTACCGCTGTTGCACCAGCTCAGTCAACTCCGTGATCTTGTCCAGTAGCAATTGGTGCTCGCTGCTAGTGAGCAGAGCCGACGTGCCACCTCCTGCGGGCTGGGCCAGGAAGGCCTTCCCGACGTCCGTCTGCGCCCATGCCTGGTAAATCTCGACGACCAAAGAGCGCAGAGCCACACGGGAAACCGGTGCGAGGTCGGCCACCATGGGGTAACGCGCCTTAACCGCGGTGTAGAATACCGGGCCAAGCCTGTTGTACAGGCTGAGCTTCCGGTTGGTGTCTTCGGTGGGGGTCCAGTCGGCGGCCTTGTTATCCCTCACCAAACGCCGTTCCCGTGCGAGCCAAAATCGGCTGCGGGTCAACGTTTGCGGGATAACTCAGCGCGGCGTGCTCCTGTTGGAATGACTCCCGTAACGCCACGGGCACGCTGGGCTTGACGATGTCCACCAGCGCTCGTCGCCCATCCCGGTCGGCAGACGCGTCCGTACCCGTCAGCCAGACGTACGCGTTGCTGTGCTTCTCGATGATGAGGCCAAGCACGTCGCACAGCAGTGCATTCACCTTGCACACGCCACCAGAGCCTGGGGGTCGTCAAGGTCGAACGACCGGAACGAGACGAGGTCCAGCCCAGCGGACTCGAACTCCGTACGCAGCTGAATCGCCACATCGGAGAGGAGGCTCGCGTCGGTCGTGCCGCTGAAATGATGTTTCTTGTCGCCAAGGATATCCTCGCGGATACCCTTGGCCCATGTCCGATGCAGCCGCCCTTTGTAGACCTCGTCCACCAGCTTGGACTGCTCCTGCAAGTATCTCCTCGTCGCAACGTCGGCGTCGGTGTTGGAAGCAGGGTCAGGGTTCGCGACAGTCGGCGAACTCGCTGTCGGCGTGTTGCGAACATGGTCAGTCAGCCTCAGCGAGGCGTCAATGTCTGAGTCCCTCGTGAGGGACCGCGTTGCGCGTGTGTCAACTACCATAACTCTGAAAGCCTGATGAGAGATGGTACGCTGGGGCGCGTTCGGGTAATGTCGTGGGGAAAATGCGACGCCACAGTTACGGAAAGAGCGGTAGAGCCATGCGAGCGAGGGGCACTGGAAGACGTCGTCGAGGTCGAAGGCGCTGCAGACACCGGCCCAAGAATCGGTATCAAGCGGGATCAGGGCAAGCACTATACCGTAAATGAACATTGCGCCAACGAAGCCCGGTCCAGGTCGAATCCCCATAGCTGCGGCTCCAAGTCGCTCACCGTAAACCGCTCATCTCAAAATTCTCGTGCGCACCCAAACGCGCCGTCGCGCACCACCTCTCCAAGCGGCTGCTTTGGCCAATCATGGCCAAACTAGTTGTGGAAAATCGCGCGGAATGGGTCCACGACCTATTGGTATATCCCGGTTCACGGATATCAGACAGTCCGCTGGAACCAATATAGATAAACTCTCATAAGAAATAAACCCTTAGCTAGATATACCCGGAACGGTCTCGGAGTCGGAACGGTCTCGAGTCTAGCTACATGTGACACTCGGTGTGTCACAACACGAACTTGCGGGTCATTCATCCGTCCAGTGTTGGCTACCTAGATATCTGTCACAAGGGCCTGCACCGGGACTCCCGGTTAGCGCTGCCTATAAGATTTCTGCAAATTTTGCCCGATGGAGAGATTCTTGCTCTTCTGTTTTCGAATGATGAAAAGATGGAGAAGGTGGACGCTCTGAAGCGTGCACAGCTTATCTCGTTGTGCCACTCCCAAGCCAGGACCATTGCGCATTATCGGAACGTTTTAGGTGTCGACGCAACCAGTTATTACCCTCGAGCCGATTATTTTCGAGGTAGTTGTTTCAGAGGGCGTTGTAGTTGGTGGTGCGCTTGGTCCGATCTTTCTCGCGTTTCGGATACTTTGCTCTGTGAGAAGGGTGTTGGGGAAGAGCAAGTTATTCTATCCACCCGATTTGTTTCGTCTCATATTACGACTACTCGTCCTCTGACTGGTTCCATAAGTTCACCTAGTTTGGTTCTACAGACCCCTCCTGTCCGAATCGAATGCCATTGCTATCACACTACAGAGCCTGACCCGCGTCTTTCCCATTCGACTCAGCAGGACATTTTTCAGTAGTGATAGCGAGGATGAGTCGGAGTACCCACCTGGGTACTACGATGACTCCGACAACGATTATGGGGAAGATGGTGGCCACTTGGCCTTTCCAGAAATTTCTCCTTCGCGGCGGAGCAAGAGCTCACCCTGGGCACACGTTCTCATGGAAACTCCCATGGCGGTATTTTGGACGTCGCACCAGCAGAATTTTTCCCGCCAACCCTTGTTTCGATTGGCAGTGCAACTCTGTACGAGGAGTGCGATGCCCCAGTAGACGACGACTACGAGGACCCTGACCTGTACGACCATGGCGATCACGAAGACCACGACTCGGTGGTGCTTCGAAGGAGTATTCTGACCACTACGATTACGATTCTGGTGGTGGTGCTGGTTCTGAATCTTACGATGTGCATTCCTCCGATTCATCTTAGTTATCTAAACGGACAGGCAGGGCTTTCGGTTCTGTTTTTCGACCACTAGCTGAAACGGTTATCTCGTCCGATGTTTCCGCGGAGTTTTCGTGCTTGATCACTTGCGGGCAGCCCGCTTTTGTGAAACCTATTCCTTAGAGCCTGATCAATGGAGACGCGTGTTCCTCACAACAGCTTGGCCGCGATGTTTTTTTTTCACAGCAGCTTCACAACAACTCAGCCGACAGGCAGACGTCTGATTTATCAGTCCATCTATATCCGCAAGCAGACATGCGGCACGGTGAATGCTGCTGACCATCCACCAGCCGTCAGAGATCTAGCCTAGAGTATGCCGCAGCAACAGTACTATGTTCCTAGCACGATATGTTGTTAGCATCCTTCCCACTTTATTTTGACTTATGATCTTCTGGCTACAAGACTTATAGCACTCTCATTAGATATAAACTCTAGTAGCTAGGGTGGTTACATTCACAAACTGTAGAGCCACCTCAAATGAAGTGGTGTGCTGGAATTGGCACGGTGGCATGTTCGTACTATCGCGTGTCATATCCGGTATGTCATCTTCGGTGACTCTGCTTGTGCTTGTCCTAGTACGGTTATTCTCGTATGTTATCGATAATTGAGTTCGTTCTATCTTACCGGGAGCGTTCTTCCCTCTGCTGTTGTATTGCGTTTCCAGCTTGCACCGATGATACTATCGGGCGGAGGGCTGCCCGCCTGTTTCTGGCACCAACAAAGAACACGTTCAGTTTTTTTTTTATATATCTGATTAATTTCGTCCCAAAAACAACATTTTCTAATTATATTATTGATGCCTATTTTGGCAATTAAAAACAATAATGTAAGCACGCAGTAGTCGAGTTACACATAACCTTCCCGACTAGTAGGGTACATATCGAGTTATAATAGTGGTACTCCGATTAAACTGATTTTATATTGAAACATGTGACCATGATAATTACTTCTACGCTTCGAGAATTCACATCAGTGTCTTGGGTGAATGCCATGGATAGGCAAATCGATTTCAAAATGGCAGGAATCGAATCGACTACGAAAATTAAGCTGACTCGTGCTCGTGGCCTGATTAGGCTCTATTTGTACCATGAAGTGTCACTCGTATATTACATGCGGACAACATGTTAGTCTTGGAAGCCTCGATATCGAATTGTGAATCTTCTTAAATATGTGATAGTTAACACCGATAACTAACTCGTTGCCAACAAATGGTCAAGTTTACTCTTGCGTGATGGCAATACCTCCAACACGTCAGTATTGGCACCTACCGTATCCTTACCTGTCTACGCAGGTGTGGACTGGTGAAAGTTCCGCCATTCCATACTTGTCGGTGACCTTGGTTTCAGTCCACAAGGATGTGGCCATTTGCATTCGCGCATGCACGGAGCAGAGGGGCTCGGATGAAATGTGTGCTTCAAGTTGCAGCTGACTTATCCTCACAACTTTGAAAGTCAATTGAGAAAAACGAGCAGGGGGTAGACGTTACACTTCTTACAAAGCATGCGGCAAGCTAACGGAACGATTGACACACGGAAAGGCCGAGCAGAGTATCTCGGTCGTTTGCCGAACAAAAGCGTTTTTGAGGAATCTGCGGTATGGGTGAACATGTCTAGTGCAAGCACAAACGCGGGCAAGATGGCCCTCACAGCATACAAACCACCTGGGTCCAGCCCACAGAAAGTGTTTCCTGAGTTAAGCATTTGTCACAGTGCAAGTATGGTCAGCTGCATGTTCCCATCGCATCGATGTCTTGCAGTGCGGGCACGCAGCACTGAGAGCCGCTATTGCTCCGCGCCTTGCATCATCACTGGCAAGGGTGTCACGGTCGAAGGCGGCGCGGCACAGAGGGCAGCGACCCCGAACATCCGCTTCCCGTTGGAGGCAACCCTCGCAGAACCCCGCGTGTCCGCACGGCAAGCGTGAGGCCCGCACCAGCGGCTCCTGGCAAATCTCACACAAGTACTGCCCCACCGCCTCGGCACAAGGTGCCAGCCACGACTCCCAGTCTGCTGCTGGTCCCCCAGGAAGCCGCCCGTTGTACGGGAGCTCGGACCACCGCAAGGGTCCAGGCGGTGTCCCAGGCGCCATGGAAAGGCTGCGCGAACCAGTCGCGCATACGGCCGACATGTGGAACATGAAGAAGTGGCCGTTACTCTCGCTCTCGCGGCAAGGCGTGCACCGCATGCGCACGTGGTAACCCACGGCGGCGGTGCACAACGCACACAGCACGACATCGGTCTGGCAGCCGCATGGCACCGCTGGGTTGCTTCCACGGCGGGTGGCACGAGCAATGGCAACGTTGCTGTCCGCCACGATGTCGCTTGAGAAAAGGGTGAGCTGCTCATGGCTCACATGCACCACCAGCATCGCGCGGTACGTCAGCACGTGCTGGCAGCGCGCGCAGTGGAGGCTCAAAGCCTCTGGATCTACTATTTCCATCGCCTGTGAATTGTACGAGCCGCCGTCGTCTGAGGCATCGCTATCCTCAAACAATTCGGCCTGCGATTCCAAGGCAGTAAATATCATGTTCATCGCACTGTTGTTGCTGGCTAACAGGTCCTCCAAAGCGGTGATGAATTCTCCCGCCAGCCGGCGAGCTGTCCCTGCTGGTAGCCGGGCGGGCAGCTCCGAAGCGTCCCGGCGCGGCAGCAGAGCCGGCTCTGACGCAACAGATCGCAGATGGTTGATCACGTCTATGCGTGCTGCGATGGTCACCTCGTCCTCCACGCGTATAGCGGAGGCGACCTCGTCCACTAGGCGCTGGCGAGCCACACCAAGGTCGAGGCCCTCGAAGGTTCGCATCGCGATGGGGTAGGACACAAATTGTGCAAACTCTGGGAGGGGGACGCTCCCTTCCCCCTCTGGGGGATCCCAGCTGTCAGGGCGCTCGCCGGTGAGTACGAAGGAGGCGCCCGTTATTTGCTCGGCTAGTGTGACCGGCAGGGGAGAGTCCACCGTGGGATGTATACCGCTGGGTGTGATCGTGGGTGGCTGGGGCGGAGGCTGGAGGGAGGCTGGGCCGCGTGCCGCTGGTGGGGTGTCTTGTTCAACCTGCCTATTGGTTGTATCTAGAACTCGACGCCTTCTGCGCGCTTGTGGGAGCTCGTCCGGCGCGGCAGTAGTTGGGGCATTAAGGCCTCGACGTGATCTGCGTTGCGCCAGCGGCGGCTCGTCGGTTAAGCCGGTAGTTGGAGTGTCAAGCTGTCGGCGTGATCTGCGCGCTGCTGGGAGCTCGCCAGGCGTTGAGTCACGCGGCCGGCGCCGCGAACGCATGGTCGTGTTTCACTCGGTAGAAAGCGTACTCGTTTCACCTGAAAACCTGTGTCACAGCTCCAACCATAGCGTGCCTAAGTTTTCGTCAAAACTGATAGTGCGTGCCTTATGTCGTTGATGCCCCGATAAAACTGAGCAAGACAAATTATCAACGGATATCTATGAAAGGATGCAGGCTATGTTAGCTTCCTCGTCTTATCCCAGCGGACGCCGGGATGACTGTTTCACCGGCGTGCCAGCTTCGAGAGGGTAAACATCAGGTATTTCCGAAGTGAGCAGCGCGCCAGGGTAGCGTGAGCGTAGTGTGCTTAAGTGCTGAAATATGCTAGATCCCGTCCGCTATCGTCCTACAACGTAACCCTCAGAATCATCGTAAAGGCAGCTAAAACTGCTAGAAGCTAGAACTTCACCACCGCTTGCGAGAAGCACTGCTCGGGGCAGCTTTGTCCCCCGAGCTTCGCCAGCCCAGATTCGCCAGTATCATCGCTTCTTCCCGGATGCTACTGATGCACAAATTTATCGTCACTGGAACCCTTACAATTGAATCTCCAGGGAGCTTGCCCGTCAGCGAGTATGACAAAATTCAGAAAACGGGGGTTCAGTGAAGTTGTGATATCAATATGGGATGTTCAATCGGATTCGCGAAGTCAGGATAGTTTTCAGGAGTTCAGGAGTTCATGAATTTCATGATTTCTTGTTTAGTCGTAACCGAAGAGGCCTTTGATGTATCTCCTGTCCGACTCAGCGAATGAAAGAAACGGAGCGAGAATGAGAGATGACAAGCTTTGGGAAACTGAGCGACCGTTCACTCACCTCAAGCTACGCGCCGAGACAACTCTGTAGAGAGTTTAGCTATGCGCCTTGATTCTCAACAGGGTGTTTCCTGCGTGCCTCAGATTCCCAAGTTGAGCGACCAGTCTCTAACTGGTGAGTGACTTCGACGAATCCACCGAACAAAGTTCAGATATGACACTAATCAGTTGCACCGCCGCAATCTGAAAGGCTCGAACCGGAGAATGCGTTTGGGCATGTGGAATACAAAATCCGACACTGCACTTCGAATTTCCCGACTAGTAAGTCAGATTCGGAGTCGGGGCAGTCGGTATCAGCACTCGAGCAGAAGATGGTCTCGGCTTCCGGAAGCTAAAAAAACACGACCATTGAACAACAGGCTTTAGGCTACAACAAGCTTGAAGCTACTGTAGACTGGTCGATCTCAAGATCTCCAGAAGACCTTCATATATAATATCCATGTCCGATGTCGCTGTTCAGCTGTCGCCGTCGGTAACTCGCGTCGGTGTCACATCGATATCACATGTCGAGGTTAAGTACGAGGTTGGAGGTAGGTACAAGGTATATAGGAATAGGTGGGTATCTCATAGTTAGGTGACCGTCTGCTGACTGCTCTTGCGAGATAACAGATTGCGATTTATGTTTTTAGTTTTTGTTTATTATCTTATCAGATTCGAGATTCGAGATTCAGATGAAGCATTCGATTGACAGATTCGGTTCTCGGTATCGGGAATTTGATGACCTCACGATCAGAGTCTGCGGGTCTGACGAGTGACGATGCGACGTGACAAGACACGCGAGCATGAGCCAATCATGTAACGTGACCCCCGCTCCCTCCGCTCGAATCGATTCGCGGCTGTCTCGCGTCTGAATTCTTTTCTTTGCCTGCAAGAGATCAAGAATCCTCCTGCTTTGGTCTTATCCGAAAAAAAACTCCATACAAGCGAGTCCCCGAGTATCAACGTTTAATACTTATTACTGTAAATTTTCAACTATGGGTGGATCAGAGAGCAAAATGTCTCCCGAATCAATCGAAAAAGTAGTGGCCATGGCGCAGGCGCCCAGTACTTACCTAACGCCCCTGGGTCCCCCGAATCCGGTGTGTACGCCCAATCACTCGATTGCTCGACACGATTTCGAAGTTTCAGGCATAGTCTTGGCACTGATACTCACTCGAACACACATCAATACATTTTAGGCAGCGTGTATTTGCGAACTCTCTCTTACTGCTCCTTCTAAACGCGTATGTAAGAGGATAAGGCGGTAGTTCACTGTGCATGTTGGGCTCTGAGGGTTGGAGCAGGAGAATCCTCTGGTGTATTTCGACATGCAAATTGGTCGCGGCAGTGACGGAGTTAAGCTCGGTCGCATCGTTATGGAGGTAGTGAAATCATTCCGATAGCTCACGTTATCTTCCAGATGAAAATCTTCCATCATCAAAATCCTTGGACTATCATGGCCCTACGTGCCTGAGTTCAATTTCTCCTGATTTTTGCCGCCCAGTGGCCCATTTCCTGCCCGTCATTCGACCCGACCTATGCCGCTGATCCCTTGAACAGGGTCGAACGCTCCTCCATACTTTCGCGCTTCGAAGTTTCTCGTACGAGTCTCGAAAAGCGCGGGTCCCTTGTGTTGGTGCGGTTTGGCTTGCAGCCTCGAGGAGAACCCGTGTGTGGTGGGGCTAGGTTGTAACGCCCATCCTTGCGCGACGTAGTGAGGTGTGCGGGCTCGCACGAATCGCGATCTGTTGTGGCTGTAAGCTTCGGGGATGGACTGGCACAGCTTAAGGAAGACGTGGCGCCCAAGACGGCGGAGAACTTCAAGGCCATGTGCACGGCGCCTGAGGGGAACGGCTACGCGGGCTCCCGCTTCCACAGGTAGGGTGCCACGTACGCAACACTACGAAGGGCTGCACTCATGGCCGCTGGCCAGTAAAAGGTCGAAAATCATCACAAGATCCTAAGCCTGGCGAGTTTATTGTGCCCTTTTTCGTACCCTATCTCCCTTGCCTCCCGAACCCTGTGCACCGCCTTATTCTGGGCTGAGTCTGTTAGGGGACGGGCATTGGCCGCCAGGGTTATCCCGAGCTTCATGTGCCAAGGTGGCGACTTCACCAACGGTACGCCAGGCCCGGTCCTCTCGTCCGTCTTTCCAGCTTTCGGACTCTCCAATACGCTTCCAGATCCCTTGTGCCAAAATATCCTGTGCCATCTTCTCTAGGCGGCGAACTCCGGTCAGGTCTCCACGTTACGTTAGATTCCAGTTACAGGCCGCCGATATAAAAGTCGTGCACGGCTCCCACTACGCCAAGCAAGTCGTTCACGGCTCTCATTCCGCCACACCATCTTTTCACAGCTGCCAGCGCGCCATGTGAGCTTTTGGTAACTCGTTTTGCTTGCACGTGTCTAACTGTGATTGGGCCCGTGTCCACGTCGCACTGAGATCAAAAGTCCGGGTTTACCCTGAGGCGGTGCAGACGATGGCACTGGTGGATACAGCATTTATGGCCGTACGTTTGCAGACGAAAACTTCCAGCTCGCGCACCTGGGTGCCGGCGTGCTCTCTATGGTGCCTCTTCCCCCTTCTGAGACACCCCCCCTACTTCACCTCCTTAATACCCCCTCGACACTCCGACTTACCCCCCATTTAATTGTCCCAACCCAACGTGTATCTGGTTCTAGAGGAGCTGCGAACGACTCGTGGGAGGGGGCGGGGGGCGGGGAGCAATAGGCAAACGCTGGCCCGAACACCAACGGCTCCCAGTTCTTCATGTGCACCGCACAGACCCCTTGGTTAGACGGGTGGGAACCCCTTCGCCTCGCTTAGCCCCAAGTCTTCGTTCCCTCGTGCTGTTGGCAGCGCTAGCTTTGCCACGTCGCCTGCCGCAGCACGTCGGCGGCATTTCACGGGACTGCCGGGATTGCAGAACCGGGGGGGCAGCAACCTCTGTGGCAGTTTGGGATGCTATTAGTTTCTTTGTTCCGAGCCGTGCCTGCGCGGCCCTGCAGCAAGGTTGAAAGCCTCTGCTTGCCGGCGAAGAGTTCGCATCCCCACCTGCTGGCAACGAGGGTGCGGCCTGCTGAGTCGGACGGGCGCCTCGCAGGAAGCACGTTGTCTTCGGGCAGATCGTGGAGGGCTGGAGCGTTGTCAAGGTGTGCTCCCTCCCCACCTGCGCCCTCGACAGCTTCTGCCGGACCCGAGGGGCGATGCAGGCGAGCAGGATACCACAGGGGCAGCCTAATGGGAATCTCGCGCAGAGGACAAGTGCAGAAAAAAGGATGTGGCGAGAAACCGGAGGATAGGTAGTGCCTTGTCAGTGAGCTGAGTAGGTATACCCTTCGCTGTCGATTCGAGGGGTGTGGATCCAAATGGCGCGTGAGTCACTCGCTGGATTGGATGGCTTTGTCGTGTCCGTTGGACTTGTGTGACGTGACCGAACCGACGACAAGGGGAATGTTTCAGTTTAGCCAACGAATACAGCAGCCGTCTGTGGCGTTAGTCAAGAGTTCGTACCTGTAATATTGGTCTTTATTGTTTGGAGCGATTCTCATTTCCGTTTGCTTGTGTAGAAGGAAAACTCTTCCAGTGAGGGACGACGTTCCTCTTATTCTTCTGCCGGTGTCGGCGCGTGCGATACCGTTCTGAGACTCGAACGGATGATACTTCTCCGAGACGTCCAACGTGGGGGTTGCTGGACGTTGCCCGCAGGCCTGCGAGGCTCTCGGAAGCCGCAGTGGAGAGACGAGCGCGGATGTCGTTATCGGAGAGTGTGGAGAGGTGGAGGCACACATGGAGGGCGTGCTTATTGCCCCTAATCCGACTGTCCGTCGCCCTCGTGCACAGCGCGGATCGGCAGTTTCCGTTCATCAGGTGCCACGTCATCCCCACAGGCACAATTCTCCCAGCCGCCTTGTCGCTCACTGTCGCTCACCTGACAGTATTGGCTGCTTAGCGGCAGTCCGCAGTTCGTTTTTTTGTTTCTTTTGCAGATTGACCCGCTGCGTTTCCTCAACGTTCTACTGCATCGCTATTCTGGAGCGCAGCGACCGCACAGCTGGAAAGTTTGGGCAAGTGACGTAGTAGTGGTAGTGCCAGTGCGCACTCTGTTTTAGACCCCTTTTGAGCCGGACTATGGGGATGTGGAGTTCCAGATGACTGCCAAGCTGGCCTGTCGGAAAGCGGTGGCATCCAAGCTGGTTGTGCAGACCTTGCGCCGTGGTGGCCACAGTGCACTCGCCGCCCGACCTCAGCAGAGTGCGTGTTTCTTCCATTTCGAGCTCGGCATTTTTACTGTCCTATCGTGAGCGTAATGTGGCAAAGTAGAAGAAACCAGTTGGAGTTTTGTGATGCAGTCCTTCTATATGAATTAACCTTAAAATGTGAAGTACATTGTGGCTTTGCTTGCTTGAGTCATGTGTTGTGAGATGGCGTTTGTATGATTGCATCGTGGCAGGTGCTGGTGCAAGGATGCAGCAGAAGAGTTCAACTTTCTTGGCTGCCAAATCTGCTGTGATGATTTAAAACATGCACCATCAATGCATGTACATCTGATTGCTTTCTGCTGAGAATGCCAGTCAAAAGCTATCGCCAATAAGAACCTTTCATATCGGAATATCCCTGCTAAGCTAACGAATATATTTTGCTGTACCTAGTATCATGCTTTTATCATCCAAATGCTAATGTTCTTGCCCCAAGGCTTCGGTCCGTTCGAACAAAGAACGAACAACAAACGTGTAGATACGAATCCAAACCTCATCGAATCGAGCAACAAATCCGTAATTATTCCCCACCTGCAAACGGTCGAGCTTCTTGTCGCTGGCACGTCATCGACAACCAATGGTGTTTTGCCATTTGTACAATTACAAAAGTCGTATTATCTTAGCTGTCTGATGAACTGTCTGATGTGTCACTGTCACACTGCTCCACATGAGTATAAGTCCAGGTGTACTTCTACAAGTCCAGGTGTACTTGTATATGTCCAACTGTACATTATACCCCGTGGTGACATGACTGTCACGAGCAGTGATCGAGCGAGACATCAGGCAGAACAGTCAGACAGGCAAGGCAGGGCGACATGAACATTAAAAATAAAATATTTACCATCGGGTGTAAGATCGCAACTTCCATCTCTAGATTTTAGGGTTTCCGAGGCAAGAGCGAAGAGCGAAAGCTATGTCACTGCAGTTAGGGTTTAGCAGAGCGAACAGTCTACTACAGGCTATCTGGCTATGTGAGCGAAGCTAATGTTTTGTAATTGAAGCTAATTCTACTCGCAGAAGTCGTTCCAATCTTCAGGGGACATCTCAGCCCAGCCAGTCTCCTGCATGGCTTCGCGCGCGTTGGAGTAATTGTAGACGTGGCGGTCGTTTGAAGAAATGTGAGAGATGGTGGGGCCATGGTGATAATGGACGTTGATGACAGCGTTGTTGCCAACGTTCCAATTCTGCATTTGGGGAGCGTTGGGAACCATCATGTTTTCGGGCTGAAAATTCCATTCTGGCGCGGGTGGGGGAAGCGGGGCGACGGGGAAATGGCCGGCGGGATGGGGAATGGGGTAGTGGTGAGGTGCAGGCGGAAGCGGAGGTGGAAAATGGTGAGGAATTGGTTGCGGAAGAATGAATTCAGGGGGACCCTGCTCAGGGGGACCGGCTGGCGGCTGACCGGCATGTTGACGGGGATCGAATTGCGCGCATGCGTACGGCCAGACGTTGGGGGGCAAGTCCTGACCGAAACCGGAGGCGAGCGTTGAGTCTGGACTGTGCCGGAGGATCTCGTAGGCGAGCGTTGAGCGTGGAGTCGGTCGAAGATGAACACAAGCGGAAAGGGGTCGACTAGTCGAAGGTCATCATGCGGTCGAGCACTGATCCTGCATGTAAGCAAAAAGTTAGTCATGCATACACATATCGATGCATACACACTTAACGTCAGTCGCAGAAACATTATGCACAAAGATATTCATAGCAGGCAGGGTCACAGCGGCAGGGTCACAGCAGGAGGTGCACGGGAAGATGCAAACAAGAAATGGGCTTGAAATTGCATCAGAACTCCCCTTTGGGTTAATTTCGAAGTTCGAAGCATCGATCTTAGAAATCCAGCTTTCTAGGCATTGATTGGCAGTATCTTTTTGACGATGACAGACGACTGAAAACTCGAACGATCTTGGAAATCTGTTTTTTAAGTTTCCGATTGGCTAGTATTTTATAATGTGACTCGCGATTGAAAAGACGATCGACTGCGTTGATGACAGACGATCATCGTAGACATCTTCACCGTTCGCTTCGCCGTTCGCTGACGCGACGGTAGAGATCACCGTGCGCTGACGCGCCGGTTACAAAACAGCCTGAGGTAGGATAGACTGTGATGACATGTCATGTCATGACATTGACATGACATGACATGACATGACATGACAGCGACAACGACAGCGACAGCGACAGCGATGACGATGACGATGACGATGACGATGACGCTTGACGATGACGATCGATGACGATGACGATGACGGTCACGACCATCATCATCATCATCATCATCATCATGACAATGAATGAAATGACATGACAGTGACCTGAACCAAATTGCAAAACCAAATTGCAAAACCAAATTGCAAAACCAAATTGCAAAAACGAAATGGGAAGCGGTGAATATATAAACCACGGTCGTAATGGGGGAAACGATGTAATACGGTCGTAATGGGGGAAACGCTGGAATATAACGTTAACCGTTTGTATAAATTATAAAAATGTAATAATTGAATTCTGAAATACAGCAGCGAGAGCATTGTGCAAAAGCGACAGCAGGCGTGAAAACTACAAAAGTGACGTGGAACCTACTAAAGTGACGTGGCAAAAAGTGCCATTTGAGCTCTGAGAGCAGGACTGCCCTACGATCAATCGAGTGATGAGTCGAAGACGTGCCAGCGACAAGCTAGTTATAGAAGGCACGTCAGACTACATGCTCTGGACTGCGCCTCCGGCACAGTCCAGAGCATGTAGTCTGACGTGCCTTCTATAACTACCTCTTATACCTGACGGCGGATATGATGCCGCAGACGTGGCAAAATATACGACCGATCGCGAAGAACACTGTTTGTATTTTGTGTAAAGGGTGACCGCGTGCCGTTGATGAGTGGCAAGACCACTATGGCCGACATGGCGCAGTAGCGCCGGTCGTTGGATACGCGCCATGCTTCAACAGACGTCACGGTCGAACTTCCAGGTCAAACGTGGGGTAAGGCATTCACTTATGGACATCCGCGACCCGATGGTGAACCGACCTGACCCAATAAGTCTCGGCATTATTGAGGATAGACTTGTTGTGCGTTTCTTCGAGAGAGTGTTTTATAGGTAAAAGGTATGCGATCCCCCTAAGAAGTTAGTGCTGGAAGTGACGCCCCGACTGTCATTCCTATAGTTAGGGTGTATGACTGTCACCGGTCCCGGACCCCTAGACCCCGAACATATAACGGGAAGACTGATTATTCTCACCGGTTATCTATTCTGATTATGTCTCACCGAATATACGGTCCAGTGATATATTCAGCAGGTTTGGTCCCACGCACTCTTATTAATTTTACACGCGCGACTTTGGGCCATGATTGGCTAAGCACCGACGCTTGAGATGGGGTGAGGAACCCGCGTTAGAGAGGTTTTCGGTATGGGCGGTATGGCTCGTTACGGACGCGCGGTTGATTGGACAATTGGGGCGCGCGTTAAGGCAGCTTAACTTTCCGTGCAGTATCGTTGGGCTGGATTTTGTTGTTTCTGGTCACTAGTATACCGTCCGGCATCGATCACGTCCTTTCGTCCCACACGACCGCGTTTTATTTGCTGTTTCCCCGGATTATCCTCGACGACCCGCCGCAACTCGCAAGCCGTCGCCCACACCGTTAGCCTCACCTAGCATTATTCACCTCACCATGTCTCTATAGTCATTTCATCATGGGTACTTCTACGAGATCGCACACTGCGGCCGCACGCCGCTCACTAGTTACCATTTTCGACGATGCCGCAGCCAGACATGCAACCACACCAGCCACTCCTACGGTTGCGACTGCACCGGCTGCCCAATCAGCGGGAGCGTTGTTCCTCGACGAGGTCAGACGCCTGGCGAAGGAGTCCTTCGACGAGCGGGCCGCCAAGCTCGTCATCAAGAAGGTGTACGACGACAAACATGGGCGTTTTAACGGTACGGAGTCGAACGTCGGCTCCGTCTTCGCCCGTCTTGTCCTGGCGCTACGGGACATTTTCGTCACTGAGGAGGACGCGTTTTCTTCCCTGTTCGACCTGGAGGATGCCACCCTGCCCGTCCGCGCTGAGGCGAACAAGCTGTTGTTCTCGACACTGGAGTACATCATCGCTCCGGTGTCGCCCGCGGCAGACTGGATGGAGTCTTCGGCGGAGGCACACCCGTTTGATGGGAAACGGGTGTTGCTGGAGATCGCCAGGATGATTATGGATTCCGGTGGACCCTTTCAGGGCACCGCAGACCTTCTGGCCAGCTGATATATTCAGCAGTTAGCTTTAATCTCTGCAAGCACCATTTGAATGAACTTTGCGCATTGGATCACCACGCCTGTGGGGGTGCGGGGGGCGCTAGTCCCCTGCTCTCCCTCGCCATAGGGGGTCGGAGGATAACCCCGATCCGCCCCATCCCCCCACTCCCCCTCCTCCGCCATCCCGTTCCTCCGCCACCACCATAGTCCCGGCCACAGTTGACTCTAGTCTCCGCTAGCATGACCTTTTAGCGCAGCTTGCGTATTTTTCTCATGTTGTGGTTTCCCTCATTCCCTGTCGACATCGATGACAAGGATGAGCCGTGGGCACGGTATGATATAAAGAGCAGCCCCTTCTATTTATTCATTACCTTGCAGGATTACGGCGTTCATGTTCAGCGTAAATGTTTTATTATTCGAATGTGACTTCTGACTTGCAAGTGAACTAGGAGACGGCGCCGGTCTCACAACCGGCCAGCCGCATTCGATTATGAACAGGAGCCGCGCCGCGGGTGGCGGGTCGCAATGACACATGACAACGAGGAGGATTTTGATGCTTGGATGAGGCCCGTCGATCTCGAGGATCCCATGGACCCCTACACGGTTAATATTACGGTCGTTGTATGCAAACTACCATAACGTGATGGCCGCTCTATGTGACGAAACGTCCCATCGTTCCTGTACGCTTTTGTCATAAACCTTAAGCTTATCGTGTACCCGGTGAGATATTGTACATTATATCCGCGACACTGCGCCTGTATCGCCGTTGGGGATTTTCGGTAATTACCCTATCATCAATCGTGGTGTATACATATCCGTATTCTGTAAATCTCTATACATCTGTATCGTATTTTGTAATCCCAACTGTAGCGTGTAGCGGCAGTGGAAGCTGCATTATTCTTCATTCAGAAGAATGGATGTCTAGCTCTAGGGCTCTGAGACGGTCAAAGCCACCCTTGTTAGCCAGCGCTGGGCACATATAACACCGGCTTGCCCAGCGCTGGGCGCATAATTATAACACCGGCTTGCCCAACGCTGGGCACATGCAACGCCGGCTTGCCCAACGCTGGGCGCATGCAACGCCGGCTTGCCCAGCTCTGGGCACATCCAACGCCGGCTTGCTCAGCGCTGGGCACATTCAACGCCGGCTTGCCCAACGTTGGGCACATCATATGTTGTCTTGCCACACGTTGGGCACATATCGTAACTCCGGCTTGCTCACGGGGAGCCCAATCTTCCCCCCGTAAGGGGGGACGGTGGGTCACCCGGCGTTCACCCTCGACCTGTGTTGTCACCACGCAGTCACCGTGTCACCGCTCTGACTCAATAAAACACTCTGCTCCGTATTTTATCTCATCTTAGCACACGTGAATCTACGCCCCTGCCATTCATTTCCTTGCTTACCGCGATATATATATATATACCCAATCATATATATATATCCCCTCTTTCGTGAGGTTATCGGCCACCACTTGGAGAGGTTTTCGCTCTGATCCTTGAGGCCGCACCAGCTCCTCTCGTACAACAACTTCGACGTCCGCACCAGCTTCGTCTTGTTTCGTGTCGGCACCAGTCTTTACCGCAGCATTTTCCAGCGTTACCGTGCGCCGGATTTCACTACCGCCTTGTTGAACCATCCGAGGCCAGCGGTCGCACCAGCGCCCTCATCTTCGCATCAAGCTGAACACTCCACCGTACATTATACCTGTCATGGCATCCGCTAGCCGCCGCAGTCTTGGTGACGTGCTCCGCTCTGCGCGTGCGTGCGGCATCTGCTTCGCCCACGCCTACATCTTCACCGTAGTCTGGCTCACAAGCACGTTCGCCGCGCGCTGGCACTGCCGGCCTTGATCCGGTGGTGCGCATGAGCGCGCTCATCAACAAGCCAAGCTCCATTTCGCCTGCGGCCACGTCTGCGCAGTTTCACCGCGACGCCTCGGTCTGGGTTTCTACCCCTGTCCGGGCTTCTCAGCAGGACGAGTACAACGAGCGCATGGACTACGCCTTCAGCTATGGGGAGGAGCTGGTAAGATTGCTCCGCTCCCATGGTTTTAAGCCCCAAAAGGGTTTCACGCTCGACGGTTCCGACGCTGAGGCCGACTTCGCCATTCTGCTCAGCAACCTTCGCCACGTATTATCGCCCATCTCCCACTTCGAGTACGACAAACTCTTTGACCTGGAGCACGAGTATCTGGTATATCTCTGGTCCCTCAACGAGCTCCTCTTCAACATCCTTAAGGGCGTCCTCCAGGGTACGGCACTGGCTCTCTACCAGGAGTCCGCCCGTGTCCACCCGCGCGATGGACGCTGCGCTTTGCAGCGCCTTCGGTTTCATGTCGAGGCCACCATTGACCCCGCGCACCTTCCGCTTCTGGACGAAGCTGCGGTCGACCGTCATCGACGAGACCGCTGATCCTGCCCCCCGGCTCACGGTGCTTCGAGTGCTGGGGGATAAACACCAGCGCCTGCACCCCACCTATGACGATGCCGGCAGGGTACAAGACCTTCACCACGTTCTTGGCCGGTCGGCAGCGAGCTCCCCTCATGATTGTGTCACCACTGTATCTGGTGGTGCTGCGTGAGCTGGCTGCCGGCCACGCCTTCACGTTCTCGGCCCTCCTCCTTCGCCGCAGCACGGTCTGGCAGAGCGAGGGCCATCTTGCGCGCCTCCGTTCCCCGTCCTCGGGGTCCGGTGGTGGCAAGCATGCACCCGCCTCTGCGTCCTTCAACTCCATGCAGCGCAGCAACATCGTCAAGCCCGTCGGCGACTGGAAGCCGCCGCCTCGCAACGGCCGCTATCTCGTGTGGAAAGGTGTCGGCTACCCCTGCGTCACATGCTTTCGCCTCTGGGGGCTCACTGACGCTCACATCCCCACCCGCGGCGTCTGCCCCTATTCATCATTTGCCCCCGAGCAGGCACTAGCGGGCGTGCCGGCAGCACCGCCTCGCCCCACGATTGACGCCTGGTTGCAGCCGCCTGCGGCTCCTGCTCCCGCTGCAGCGGCCGCCGTGCATTTTGCCGAGGGGTCTCCCTCCATGCAGTTTGCTGCGGCGGACCGGACTCTGGCCCGACGGCTTTCACTCTCCGCCCGCCTCTCGATCACGATCCTCCTGGACCAGAGCCCGCGACGACTCTGCAGGCCTCGATGACGCCGATTGGCCGGCGCTGCGTACGGTGCCGTGGATCCCGCCTGTCCAGGGCGCCGCTGAAGCTCTCATTTCCACAAACAAGCAAGATTAACCGTAGCATGCACGTGCGAGTTAGCATTGCCTTGTAGATTGGACTTGACTTTTAGCCGTGCTAGCCGAGCCGGTGTAGCTCATTGTCTCTGCGTTGCTTTAGCTGCCTTGCCTGGTGACACCTCATCCCCACGGGGTGAGGTGGTGTCACGGGGGGGAGCCCAATCTTTCCCCCCCCACTGTAAGGGGGGGACGGTGGGTCACCCGGCGTTCACCCCTCGACCTGTGTTGTCACCAGTCACCGTGTCACCGCTCACTGACTCAATAAAACACTCTGCTCCGTATTTTATCTCATCTTAGCACACAGTGAATCTCTGCCCCGCTGCCATTCTGTTTCACCGCTTACCGCGATATATATATATATACCCAATCATATATATATATATATATATATATCACCTCTTTCGTGACTTGCCCAGCGCTGGGCACTCACAACGCCGGCGGCTTGCCCAACGCTGGGCATATGATGCAACGCCGACTTGCCCAACGCTGGGCACATGCAACGCCGGCTTGCCCAACGCTGGGCACATCCAACGCCGGCTAGGCCGCGCGAAGTCCTATCACGCGTCAGGGTCCCCCCGATTTTCGGAGAATCCTTGCTAACTGGTCAAATACATGCTTCAGCCATACTTAAGGGTACATGCAAAGTGGTCAAGTATTCCTTAACACCTTAAGGGCGAATTGCCATACTGCTCATACTGATCCTGTTTTCCAGGAACTTATTTTCACGTTTTCGGCAATAACTCAAGTTCTAGACATCCATTTGCCACGATTCTTCGCATACCTTATATTGCGGAACTAGGTGGATGATATGGCACTTCATTGTCACTCGCACCGTATGTGCACACATGAATATATGTGACCCATCACCATCACCATACTTGATAAGGCTCGCTATGCAAGCGATATGTATGGCACGGCTATTATTGAACGATAACAGCACGCGCAGAGTATTGTGGGTATGAGTGCAGACGCTTCTCCAGAAGTGCCGCTAGAGCTCAATGCTCCCTCATATACGCCAATGCCCCCGCACTTCTCAAGTGCTACCACAATTGGGTTGTGAACCCGAGGGCATTGGGTGAACAACAATATCGGCTGATCGAATAAGCCATGTGATACCCGCATGGTGTTCAATTCATGCTTGAAGCGAAGACGAGTCCCTTCAGAACAGTTTGTTCTTCAAGAACTGTCTTCGTGTCTTGCTTCATCATCGAGATGCTGTGATCAGCCTCTCGAGGGCAGAAGTCCTCTCCGGAGGTCTTTCGGCCAGTTTTCGAGAAAACATTTGTTGTTTTCTTGTTTTGACATCTTTTTGCATACTTAAGGGTCAAAATTCTTTCGGCCCACATGGCACCTAGGGGGGGGGGCAAAAGCTTCATTTAGGGTATTTGGGTATGGCTTGAAAAATTTACAATGGATACTAGTCATGTTAATACATCTATTACCTATTTCGATGTTGCTGAAAACGATGGTGAAGTCCGTTTAGGCTGATTCGAATGCATTTGGTGTGCAACATATGTAAAACTCGGGGGGGTGTAGGACTTATACGATAGGGTTTGAGCGTGCTAGCACCCTGAACGCGTTAGGTGCATGCTGATCGATTATATATGAGTGCCAACGTTATTATATATGTATATTAAGAAGCTTTAGGTATGCCAATAAGTCCAAGGAGTGTTGAATCTCAAATTGGACCACCGGTTATGTGAATCGCGAATATACATACGATAAAGCGCGAATATATTGCTAGTGATGATAATAATATGGATAGAGCAATCTATTCAAGCCTACTTTTGCAACAAGTGTGCATATAACGCAACTAGTAACTATGCCTTTTGTGCCCTTAAACAGGAGGCAGCTTGCTACAACTGGGGATCGAAGATCCCAAACATTTTCAGCCTCACAGTGAACAGCAGTTGATGCAACGGATGCTCAGACCCTTACTTTGCACTAGAAAACGCCTCCCTCACACACAGAGGGAGTGCCATACTAAATATATTAGTTATGCACGTTACTATTTATCTATCTACTAAGTGCTTTAACAAGGCATCTACTGTGCTGTTGCCCACGGAGCCGACGGCTCCGTCACCACGTACGGTTACCGTCGGTTCCGGCAACCCCCTCCCCGGAACTGTTGGGATTTTAACCCAAGCTGAGCGGGGTGAGCCCCACTACTCAGACTACAGTCCCGAAACGTATCGCATCGACTGCGTATCGCATCGACTGCGTATCGCATCGACTGTGCACACCTCCCGAGCTCGTCGTTCCCTTACTGCGTGTTGATTCCAGCAACACGCAGTCAGGGTTCTACCTAGTTTCCCTATCAAAAGTGCAACAAACAGGAAGGCGTATTCCCGCCTATTACGGAGTTACAGCGGGTCGCAACTCCCTCCGCAAGAGGGGGACACTTCGTTCTTCACCTGCGGCACTTGCATCCCCGCTCCCCCCCCACGGGACTGTTGGGAATTCAACCCAAGCTGAGTGGGGTTCGCCCCAACACTCAGACTGCAGCCCCAAAAATACCACGCATACTAGCAGCACTATGGAGACAAGATATGCACCCGCCAGAAGGCCTGTGCCTTAGGCAAACCAAACTAAGGTAAAAAGATGAGGCTCGCAGGCTGCACTGGGCCTGCTGCAGTCTCATTCGTATTTTCTCGGCGCTGCCGCGCTCAACAATTCTAGCCTCCACAAAACTAGTCATTACGGGCTTCGTCAACTGAAAAAAACAGCTGCTCTTAAGCTCAAAACAGCCCGTGAAAAAATACACCTTTGGTTTACCTTCTTGGGAGTTTTTTTGCAGCTCTCCAAGCGAATCTGCACACAGCAAAGTCCGACAGAGTTAGAGGGGGGAGCAGGGGTGATTAGACCCGAGGACACACAAGTCCCGCCAGAGAATTACTCTCTGGACGCGCTGCTCCCTTTAAGTAAAAAGCTAAAAACCTTCCTGTGAGGTCAAAAAAGGCTGTGACCAAGTCTGAGCGCATGCGGTGCAGAACAGAGTGCACCGCAATAGTTCAAGCCTATCAGCGGAAATTCGGGACTTACAGTGGCCCTCGTGTCAGCAGCGAACGCGGTCAGTTCCTATCAACTCAGACCCGAACTCGAAATTCGGCAACACCAAAAGTTTTATAAAAAGGGTTCTTTAAAAACTGAACAAAAATGATCGCATCTTTATGTTGTGGATGTTTTTTAATATCAAACCGCGTCACCTGAAAAGGTTCTTAAAATACGCAACTGTGAGCGACTCGGTACTTTGTAATACGCCGTATGAAAGTCTGAGCCCTCTGTAGAGCACGTGCAGCTTCAATGATGTTTTTTAGTGGCTTGAAAAATAAATGTTTTCGAAGCCGCCGGCTTGTATGCCACGTAGGACCAATGAGCGTACGCGAACGGCAGCCGTGTCTGGAGCGGTTTTGGGCCGCGCTAACAAGACAATTTTGGTATCATTAACCAATTCTTAGATGACACTTTACCGGCATGTCATGGGTGCCATGTGCCAATCTTTGGCCAAACCCTCTTTTTGGGAGACTCTCTCGGCCAGGGGCCGGTCAATCGCGACAGGACTTCTCCCCTGGATGACAGATGTCACTCATGGTGAGTGGATGACATATGGTATGACTGTACATGTCACAGTCGACCGTACTGACGACTGTATGTCATTATAACATATGAAATGACACGACATGACATGACATGACATGACATGGTATGACATGTATGACACGTATGACATGTATGACACATATGGCATCGGTCATAACCCTGACAGATCTCCCCTCTTAAAAGAGTTGTGACCTCACAATATAGGGTGCATACCTTTGTATATGTATTTGATGTCTTTGTTGTTGAGCTGGTACCAGTCTTCTTACACCGATGAGGCGTCCCTGAAGGTGTTTTAGGATATCGGGGGGAACTGAGTCCACTTTAAACCCTCACCTTAGGCATTTAGCCCTACAGTTCTTAGGATGTAGCCCCCATGAATTGCGTATCGTATTTCAGAGTGACGTTTCAAGGTATCTTCCGAGGTTTACGTTACGGATAGATATTTGCGCTTGCCGTCGACGCCTTTGCGAACGATGATCGACGATTTAACGAACGATTCTCGGCCTTATATAGTGCACCCACCCCTTCCTCCCCTCCTGAAGCTACTATGGAGGTTCACAGGCGGCATGGGGAGCCTTCCTTTGAAGGCTTGTATTTAATGCATGCGGAGAGGCCCTGCTTAACGAGATATTGGATTTATAATCCTGCACCCGATCTGCTCAACTCCTTTTTCGGTCCGGTACGCGCGCTTTGACGAACATTTCATAGGATGGATTCGACAACGTACTAATGTGAAATTCGTTTTAGTTATGTGTGTCAAGCATAACTCAGGATCACAACTCCGTCCACCTCAGTATCCGGTAGCTCGGATTACTGGCCATAAGATCCGAATGACAAACCACGGTCTGGCAAAGGTAGCATAGCAGTTTTTATTTATCCACAGATATGGTACCCGCATGTATGCGTATCTGTGCAAGGGTATGATTTTGTACAAGGCTCACTACACCTTAGCAAGGAAGGATCAATTTCCTGCTTCAATGCAACATAATGACAAAACATTAAGAGCAAGGTATATAGATGATCAACATGTATTAGTATATATATTACAAGAAGTAAGGGCAATAGGCTTAATATAATGTTAGCCTTCATAGGCAGCTATCATGTCTGCTGCATTGGTCAGCTCGGTGGCTTTGACCCAGGTGTCATGCTCAGGGCCGTAGCCTGCATATCGCACTAAATAGTACTTGACACCTCTAGTGATCTTATCTGAGAGTATGTGTGATATCTCAAACAGTGGTTGCCCTTCTTCGGTGATCATCTGTGGCAGAGGCAAAGGTGCTTGAATTGAGTCATTATACAGCTCTATTCTGGATACAGGCTGAACCGGATGGATACGAATATCGAGATCCCCGAAATCTAACTCATAAGCACGTCCATGGCTGAGCACTTTAGATATGGTAAACGGCCCAATGTATGGCTGCTTAAAGTGTCTGCCTGCCTCTGTCAAACCAGTCCATTGGATAAACTCGGTCCGTAGAAGAACTTTCTGCCCTACTGCATATTGTCGGGGCATGTGAGTCTTATTGAATCTGGCTTGGCTGATCTCTGCTGCTCGGGAAATTTTATCTACCGCGTTGGCATGTACAGCCGAGTACTAATCAAAATGGTCTCGAATAGCATTCTGTATTGGAACAGGAGCTTCTGGCGGAATAGTGATTGCGAGATCACGAGGCGAAAGTGGCTGCGCCATCGAGTCGAGATAAAATGGTGAATAACCAGTAGTAGCAGAAACCGTGTTGTTAATTGCAAACTCCACCAGAGGCAACTTGTCCTCCCACGAATTGGCTGAAGTATCGTTGCAACAACACCTGAGGAGAAAAATACTATCTAATCAGTTTATAAGCCAGAGGATGGTGAATCATGCATCAAACAGAATGAAAAATACCCAAGGATGGCCTCAATGAAGGCATGGCTCCTTTCATTGCTTGCATTCGACTGTGGATGGTGTGAAGACGTCATAGACAATCTCGTACCAGTAGATTTCCACAGTGTTTGCCAGAACGTAGAAGTAAATCTGGGGTCTCGATCTGAGATGATGTTCTTCGGAAGACCATGGAGCTTGAAGATATGCTGCATATATATTGAAGCAGTACACTGAGCAGTCCAGGTCATGTTGAAGGGAATGAAATGACAGCGATGAGAGAATTGGCACATTACCACAAATATACTGTCGTGCCCATTAGTGGTGATAGGCAGGTCAGTAATCCAGTCAAGAGATACATCAAGCCATTTTGTCTTAGGCACACAATATCGTATATGTGACTGACCATAAGGTTTGTGTCTCCTCGTTTTCTGGCGTTGACACACGGGGCACTCCCGAATGTACTGAATGGCTGCCTTCGTCATTCCTGGCCAATCGATAGCGGCTACGCAATAGATGAAGCATGCGATTTTTGCCTACATGACCAGAAATAGTGGCTGAGTGGCACTCGTGAAGTAGAATGTGGCGAAGCTGTGTGATTTCACCGTCATCTGTAGGAACTTTGGCAGTAGGTGGAATGTAAAGCTGTCTGCCAAAGATGGTCTTGCGATAGATCAATCCCTGAATGAGCTCGAAATTGCTGACTGACTGTGATGATGTCGATGATGCCAGCTTAGATAATATAGTCTGTGCAAATGTGCCACGATCATACTGAGATATAATAATGTCGTGAAGCTGATGAGCTGATGATGCAGATATAAGAGCAATGAATGTAGAATCTGTAGACGGTATGTCAATGACTGGAACCTCGCTGACGTCTATATGTTGCAGACAATCTATCAGTGAGTTCAAAGAGTGTAGAAATACGGGCGAGTGCATCTGCAACCTTATTCTTCTCGCCAGAAATGTGCTCTATTCGAAAGTTGTACTCGGAGAGCTCATCCAACCACCTCGCCTGTTTGGGGCTTAGTGTGGATTTGGACTGGAAATAAACCAGTGGCTGATGATCTGAGCGAACAATAGTCTCCGGAGCTCCCAGTAAGATGTGGCGAAAGAATCGGAAGCCCTCCACAATGGCAAATAGCTCGATCTCAGGAATAGGCCAGCGTCTCTGTGTATCAGAAAGAGTGACGCTGTGATAGCCACATGGCTTCATACCTTTTCCTTGATCCTATAATACTACTTGACCAACGTGTGTGCCTGATCCATCGACCTCCATAATAGATGGCAGTTTCTGATCTGGAAGCTGTAGTACTGGAGCATGGCAGGTGGCACTTTTGAGATTATCAAATGCCTGCTGCTGCTCAGATTCCCAGACAAACTCTGCATTATCTTTAAGGAGACGATTGAGCGGCTCGGCAATCTTGGAGAACTTTGGTATAAATCTCCTAAACTGGCCGACCATGCCCAAGAATGACCGAAGAGATGACTTGCCATCTTTAGCCATACGGCGTAGAGGCTGTTTACCAACGGTTGGACCATACGACACTGGAGGCTGGATAGCCATGACTGCACGGATTCTGTCTTCGATGATGGATAGGCCTGCCTCAGAGATATGGTGTCCGATAAAATCGATGGATCTGACGAACAACTCAACCTTAGAAGGCCTGATGTAGAACTGATGATCTCTGCAGCGTTGTAAGAACTGTCGAACATGCTTCACGTGGCTGTCAAAATCTGGACTGTACACTATGGTGTCATCCATGAAAATGACCAACCAAGAACTGATCAATGAAGTCAAAGAATGCTCGATTTCCAACACGTAGAGCGGTTGCAGGAGCGTTAGTTAACCCGAAAGGCATTACTGTCCACTCATATGAACCGTATCTGGTACGTATTGCTGTTTTGTGAATGTCATCTGGGTGTATAGGAATCTGATGGAAGAACTGATTGAAGTCGAATCTGCTAAACCATGGTGCACCGTTAAGCTGTTCAAGAAGGGTATCGTGAGGTGGCAATGGATACGTGTCCTTTATAGTGATGTTATTAAGGGCTCGATAATCACAGCACATCCTCCACTTCCCCCCTGGCTTAGGAGCGAAAATGATTGGACATCCATATGGTGATGATGACGGACGAAGGATACCCAGCTCGACATATTTGATGATCTGTCGTTTGAGTTCCTCCATCATAGGCACTGGAATGGTACGAACTGGCTGTGATGGTGGCTTATGCCCAGGTTCAATGTTGATGCGATGATATCCACCTTCAAACCGTTCTGGCCTATGGCCAGCTGGAAGATCCTCCTGGAAAATATCTGAAAGTCTTCTCTGATTAGATCACGTGCTGCTGTGACCTTTGGGTCTTCCATAGTGGTGTCTGAGTCTGCTGCTGCCATGACCAGTTCACCATCGTCCTCTGAGAGAAAAAAGAGATAAGCTATGGCTTCTTCAGCCGACCCACTGGATCGTATACGTCGTAGGTGCTTTCTCATAGTGGTGGCACTGACCAATTCCATTTCAGGAAGGTCATCTAAACCTGAAGTCTGTTCAACTCTGGACAGAACTGTACGAACACTGGAACCTGATGAGTGTTTCCTAGTGATCGTCATATTCTTGGACTGGAAGTCAATGTGTGGATTTCTTCTTTCCAACCAATCCTGTCCCAGGATGACTGTGAAGGGTTTCATGTCAATGATGTAGAAATCTTCTGTATCCTTATACTTACCCAGCGTGAATGTAGCATTGGGAAGATAGGATGTACAGGGTAATTGGCTTCCTCCAGCCAATCCCACTGAGAATGATGATGAGTCTGTTGGTGATATACCAAGCCGAGAAGCGAACTGTCTGTCGATAAATGACGATGTAGCTCCTGGATCTACCAAAATGTGAGTACTCTGTCCATATACTTTCCCTTTGTACAACAACGGCTTCTTCTGTGATTTCAGCTGTGCTGTCTGTGACCGCATCATTTCTGTGCGATGTGTTCTGAGGGAGTATCCATCTGCTGGAACTGTAATGTCAGACTGGAAAGGACTTCTTCTGAGATACTCTCAACCCGGCCACTTGCTTCAGTGGCATTTTCAGGCTGATTTATCCTCGGGGTGCCCTCATCACAGGTACCTGTGCAGTACCCGGAGAGTTTCCCTGAGGAGCTGGAGCTGATGCTGGAGCTGGAGCTGCAACTGCTGTATTGATGCTCTGCTGATTCTGGAGCTTCTTAACCAGGGTGTTGACTGTTTTAGACTCGTTTTTAGCACCCTGATTATTTTGCTGCTGTTGTCCTCTGTATGGATTCTGAGCTGGAGGATTGCCTTTTATGGATTTCCCTTCTGGTGGCTTGGTGGAAAAACAATCCTTTGTGACGTGATTGGTACGACCACAACGTTGACAAGGCTGAGGAGGATTTGCTGCTGCTCCTTTTCCTTTTCATTTTCCCTTGCCTTTTCCTCCTTTCCCTTTATTCCTCTGGGAATTCTGGTTGGCATTCTGATTCTGGTTGCCATTGTGATTCCGATTGGGTCTGTCATATGGCTTTTTGCCACGGCCTCTGTCCTTGTCTTTTCTGACTGGGCCTCCTGACTGTTCCTCGTCTGTCCCCTATAGTGAAGGGTTTCCGACTGCTTCGAATGAACTGCAAAATTCAAATCGAGCAGAACCTGTGTGGTCTGTGCCCACGACAGGTTATTCCTTTCATCTTCCGTAAGGAATCTAAGATGGAACTGTTTGCGAAGGTTTGATTCCATATTGCTGATGAATCTGTCCTTTATCAAAGCATCATCCAGATCAACTGATGCTAAAGCAGCCAGTGATGTGAACGTGCGGAGATAATCTGCAAAGGTCTGGTTTCCCTGATTCAGTGCCATAAGATGCTTTTTGGCAACTGATCTTTTGTGTGGATTACCAAACTGGCCGAGGAATGTATTTCTGATATTTTCATACGTGGCATCTGGCTTTTTGGCCACGACCTGAAAATAGTGTCTGTCATTGTTCTGAATGAGTGTGAGAAAGAGTGTAATAAGATCCTTATCTGGCACACCTGGATAGGTAAACTGAAAGTATCTGTCTATTGTTTCCATCCAAATCTCAGCATCCTGTCCGACCTTGTATACCTTAGG
>LGRX02004596.1:61631-111685 GCA_001247695.2 Cymbomonas tetramitiformis | reverse complement strand
TCTCTGTGTGAAGATCTGCTGAAGCACAACGCTTCCTCACTTTTATACCTACGTCACCCATCATCTTATGATGGTACCGCAATTGGGTTGTGAACCCGAGACGTAGGTTGAACGACCAGCATGGTAATAACGACTAGTTCGTTCATGCTGCACATGCGAGTTCCGCGCATGCTGAAAGCTAAAGATGATTCTTGGTTTGTTTCCAAGATGTATCTTTGCTTTGCCATCTTCGAGTTCGACTTACGAACTCTCGATGACAGTGATGCCTGATGATATGACATAATCATCTGGCGACATGTACAGTCATCGTCGACCGTACTGACGACTGTCATAAATGTATGACACGACTCGACCTGTACAGTCATGATCGACCATACTGTCGACTGTCATAATAATATATGACATGACATGACATGACATGGTATGACATGTATGACAGGTATGACAGGTATGACATGTATGACACGTATGTCATCGGTCATGACCCTGACAGATCTCCCCTCTTAAGAGAGTTGTGACCTCACAACGGGCATACCTTTGTATATGTCTTTGATGTCTTTGTTGTTGTCGCTTCTTGCTGGTACCAGTCTTCTTACACCGATTTGAGGCGTCCCTCATGGTGTTTTTAGGTTATTGGGGGGAACTGAGTCCACTTTAGTCCCTCACCTTAGGCATTTAGCCATACAGTCCTTAGGATGCAGCCCACCTTTCCGGAATTCGTATCGTTGAGTGACGTTCCAAGGTTCAATGAAGAGCGTTTTCGCGATACAATCCTACGCTGGATTACTGATTGATCCACACGTTATCATGTATGTGCTAGACGATTCAAAGCATCCGAAGTCTACGTTACGGATTATTTGCGCTAGCCGTCGTCGCCTTTGCGCGATCGATGATCCCACGATTATAACGAATTATATTCGAACGATTCTCGGCCTGATATAGTGCACCCAACTCTTCCTCCCCTCCTTAAGCTACTTTGGAGGATCCTAGGCGGTGATGGGGAGCCCGATTTCGATAATAAACGAACAAAGGGGCTTGTTTTAATGCAAACGGAGCGGCCCTGCTTAATGGAATTGGACTTATAATCCTTAACCGGTCTGCTCAACTCCTCAATATTTTTGTCCAGTACGCACGCTTTGACGAACATCTATCGCGATGAGTGAGAATGAATTCGCCACGTACTAATGTGAAATTTATTTAGTCGTGTTTGTCAAGCACAACTTAGGATCACAACTCCTTCTACCTCAGTCATTATCTCCGGTAGCTTCGGATGACTGGCCAAGAATCCGATGACAAACCACGGTTTTGGCAAAGGTAGCATTTAGCAGTTTTTATTTATCCACAGATATTGGTACCCGCATATGCGTATCTGTGTAAGGGTATGATTTACACAAGGCTCACTACACCTTAGCAAGGAAGGATCAATTCCTGCTCCTGTCATATCAATTTGATGCAGGGTAAAAAAATGTTAGGAATATATCCCTGCAGTTCTTGGGTTGCAGCCCATTGCACCGAAGGCGCATCGCAGTTCTTGGGCAGCAGCCCTGCTATATTTATACGACCGATGGATGAAAACCTCTTGGGTACATATTTCCACGGCTTGATTATTATTAGGTCGGCAATTATTGGCAAAAGTCATTGACTATCAGCTTTTGACTCAGAAGCCACAATGTTATAGAAGCTGCGACCTATTGTGATCATATGCGGCAGTTATGCCTTCAGCATACGTAGACAATATGATTATGTGGAACTTATAATCCCACTTAAGTTGCATCATGATAAAATTTTCCAGGTGTTAACGAGTGTTCAGGATTTGATAAGGGGTTGACGCCCCACAAGCCAAAGGTCACTGTCTCATAAGGCTCGCCTCAAGTGTGCGGCTTTGAGGATTAGCGTTCTGGCGAGGCACAGTCATGATGCTTCCTAGTCCAAAGAGCTGGAAATGAGAGTGCTCAAGATATCCAAAGACAGGAAGGCTTTTGGTTGGCCAGTGTTACTGTCAAGATGCTTAACCTTGATGGAATGGCATTCGGTTACAAACTGTGCAACCATGCATGTGACTTATGCATTGGTGTATGACTTTGATGAATTGTCTCTTGTCATGAACCTGGAAGGAATGACGGGCAATTTAGCTAGAGTGGCGGATTTACTCACTCGGCTTTGCTGTTTATGGAATTCGATGCCTGATGGCACAACTGGCAATCCTTTGCTCAGATGCTTTCCTCTAGACATTGGCAACAACTTGTGTGCCAGCTTCTCAAGATTTGGGGAGAAATCATGGATCAACAATTTATGAATCAAAACACATGTATCAAGGTTGATTCAATGAATCCTTCAACTCTTGAATTTCGACAATCAGCATCCCAGGCTGTTGACGTCAAAGTGATGGTCGTAAGCTTACAATATAGCTTATTCACATTTGAAAAACCATCGTTCTCCTATGTCAGTGCCCCTACAATATGATAGAGCCGGAGAAATGTGCATTTATGATTTCTTCATAATGAACTTTATGTGTCAATAAGTCAAATAAGACTTCATTTGATGTTTCAATCGGCATGATGTACCGTGTCATCAATTTTATGGCTGCTATACACAGATGCTGGAACTTTTGATAAGATCTTTAATTTTCCAAGCAAAATCACAATGATGAAAGGTGTGGCAGCTGTATGAAAATGAATGAATCTATACTCTTCCTCCCCCTCGCAAAAAGAGATGTATCAAACCAATCAGATGGTGATGGAGGATGTTATTCAATCATTATGTTATGCGAATCAGACTGAGATTACTCATCGAATGCTTTAGAGGTAACAATGTCAATCTGAACATTGATTCTCTCTACGTCATATTGGCAATATGCCTGACGTTTTTGAATGTGGCTAATGCCAGATGATGTCAAATGCAGTTGTTGGATTGCAGCTTACATACATTTGTCAATTCAGGGTCACTATAGTGTGCCCAACTTAGACAATGTCCTGTAAAATGATTGTCATGATGAACAAAGACACCTAATGTCACTGAAACAGGAAAACCAGACTTTTTCAGATTATCTACGCACATTCACTTCACTGGCTGCACTGGCAGCAGTTGAACTGGAAGATGTGTTGATAAAGGACAGATTCGTCAACAGCGTAGATCCGGAACTTCGCAGACAGTTTCATTTACGATTCCTGGCAGAAACAGAAAGGAATAATATGTCGTGGTCACTAACCACACAGATACTGCTCGATTTGAATTATGTCGTTCATTCGAAGCAATCAGAGACCCTTCACTATAGGGGGCAGAAGGAACAGTCAACTGGAGGTCCAGTCAGAAAGGAACAGAACAGAGGACGTGGCCAAAAGCCATATGACAGATACAGCAGAAATAAGAGTTGGAATCAGAATAACAGCCAGAATTTTCATCAGAATCGGACCAAGGGAAAAGGTGGAAAAGGCAAGGGAAAAGGAAAAGGAAAAGGAAAAGGACAATCACAGAAACAGAATCAGAATAAGACTTGCCATCGTTGTGATCGACTGTACCGGGAGGTACGAGCAGCTGGGTTGCATGCTACAGAGATCTGGTTGCATGCTGCCGACGAGTGGTTGCATGATACAGATGCCTGGTTGCATGCTGCGTATGCCTGGTTGCATGCCACAGATGCCTGGTTGCATGCTACAGATGGCCGGTTGCATGCCACGGAGGCCAGGTTGCATGCTACAGATGTCAGGTTGCATGCTACAGAGGCCCGGTTGCATGCCACGGAGGCCAGGTTGCATGCTACAGATGTCTGGTTGCATGCTACAGAGGCCAGGTTGCATGCCACGGAGGCCAGGTTGCATGCTACAGATGTCGGGTTGCATGCCACAGAGGCCAGGTTGCATGCGACAGAGGCCAGGTTGCATGCGACAGATGTCGGGTTGCATGCGACAGAGGCCAGGTTGCATGCGACAGAGGCCAGGTTGCATGCGACAGAGGCCAGGTTGCATGCGACAGATGCCGGGTTGCATGCCACAGGGGCCAGGTTGCATGCGACAGAGGCCAGGTTGCATGCTACAGAGGCCAGGTTGCATGCGACAGATGTCGGGTTGCATGCCACAGGGGTCAGGTTGCATGCGACAGAGGCCAGGTTGCATGCTACAGATGTTAGGTTGCATGCTACAGATGTCTGGTTGCATGCCACAGAGGCCAGGTTGCATGCGACAGAGACCAGGTTGCATGTTACATATGCCAGGTTGCATGCTGGTGACGGGTGGTTGCATGCTGCAAGGGCCTTGTTGCATGCCGGTCACAGCTGTATGAAGAAATAATTGATGGCAAGGCAGAATTCAGGAGAAGATCTGCAATGACAATAATTATATTGAGGATCTGGTGGATTCCAGAAAGATCTGCAATGGCAATATCGTGATCTGCCTGATGATTGGTGGAGGAGTACCAGAATCAGGCATATATGTGCACATGATTGGTCGATGGCAGATGTCAATACAGGAATCCTACTAGTGATTGTTAGAGAGCAACATGTTGAAAGGGAAGCTTGGAAAAGTGGACCTCAGTTAGTGTTGATCAAGAGAATGAATTAAGGACAAGTTTCACATGTTAGTATTAGGCTGTATGCCAAGACTGAACATAAGGATATAGATGTGTTAGGTTTGAGACCAGACATTATATCGGAAAAGTGATTGTAATTCTAGGCTAGAGGCCAGAGTTTGTCATGCAATAGAACAGTGGAATATAAGACTGTGAAGTTAATATTACACACCAAAAACAGCAGAAAACATAAAAAGAAAAGAAAGAAGATAAAAGAAAAGGAAGAAAAATAAAGAAAGAAATATGTTTAAGTTATCAGGAGTGTGCCTGGTACAAATTGGTATCAGATGATGGGAACGTTCTATGGACCTGTGGGATCTGCGTTTTGCAAGATGTTGGGGATGGCGACTTTTGTGTTTGCGTTTTGAGCGGCTTCAGCTTACGTTTGACGGCTCAAAATACGCGCGGTGCTTGCGTTATAAACACGAAGAGTTTTCGCTATGGGACCTTCTTTGTTAAAGATTTGGTTGAGGATCTTCTGTGGAGACTTAAGATGCGACTGCAAGATGACTTGGGCGACTTTTCGTTTTTGAGTTTTGAGCTGTCTCTGCTTGCGTTCGGCGGCTCAAGTTGCGCGCGTTACGTGCACTAAAAACACGGAAAAGTTTCGCTGCGGGATCTTCTTTGTAGAGGATTTGATTGGGATCTGCGTCGGATTGCTTTTTCTTGAGGCTCTGGGCGAGATTTATGACTTGATCTTAAGAATGTCCGGAGCTGGTCCACTCCGACGGCTGTAGAGCTGGCAAGATATGCGCGTAGACGTCTTTAGTGGACCCGCGTTGTCACTTTTTGCTGGATGTGGTTGTGATGATGCGGATGCTCGGATTACTGGCCTTAGATGCCGACGGATGCTTAAGTATGGGGGGGGAAAGTGAGCTCCTCTCAGCGACATAACTAAGCAAGGCCGCCGGAGGCTATTGTCAAAAAGTACAAATAAAAAGTATCTTTTTAGTTTGTTAACAATCTGAGCAAGTTTGAGGCCAGATCTTGTATCCTCACCAGCTGCTAAAAATAGCCTATCAGCCTTAAGTATGGTGGAAGTACCTCCCAACTTCTAGGGAAGTTCCTTATACCTTCTGGCCAAATTCTCTACAGTTTTTGGCAGTATTTGGGCTCCACTGGACTGGTATTTCTGGAATTAAATTCTGGAAACGCCATACGACCATATTTGACACTGTCATAGTGGTCATATCGTCATAACTGTCATACGGTTGACCGACAGTTGACTTTTGATGCTGTCGTCTGGACCTCCGCCCCCTTCCACAACCGCCATGGACCCTTCCACCACCGCCTTCCCTCTGACCCCCTTAGATCCCTCTCCACCAACCGCTTCCACCGCACCGGGACCTTCGGGCCCTTCCACCACCACCTTCCCCTTGACCACCTCCGACCCCTCTCCACCGATCGCTTCCATCGCAAGGGTCAGTACTGGGCAGGCTGTCGACGTTTATCAACCTGTTCCGGACGTGCCCTTCGGCGTGCCCATCAGCGCGCCCGTCAGCATGCAACCGGGCATGCAACCCGGCATGCAACCCGGCATGCAACCTGGCATGCAACATATGCCAGGTGGCATGCAACCCAGCATGCCTCAGAGCCATTTTGTGCACGCCCCCTCTCAAACCTTCCCTTTTATGTTTCATCAACAAGAGGTCGGTTGGAGCGGCATGCAACAACATGCAACGGGCGTGCAGCCGCATGCAACCAGCATGCAACCGCATGCAACCAGCATGCAACCGCATGCAACCAGCATGCAACCGCATGCAACCAACATGCAACCGCATGCAACCGGCATGCTCCAGTATGCCCCAGACATGCCATATGCCCCCAGTAGGCCGTCTCAGCCTTTTGGAATGGCTCTTCACTATGCCACAGGCTCGCCAACCCATGCCCCAGGCGTGTTGACACATGCCCCATACACGCCCGCGCCGATGTCCACCACCTACGGGGACCCATGGACACTACCGGCTTATTTTCCACCACCTCCACCTCCGGTATATGGAGCTGACCCTGCGTCGGAGGCACGAGCTAGAGAATGGTGGGCAGCGCGAGAGCGCATGGCCGCTGCGGAGCGGGCGGTGGCGACTGATATGAGAGTGGTCCCCCAACGACTGTATCCGACACCGCCGATGGAACCGACTCCCCACATCGACACTTCTCCTGACGAGGGTGTGGTAAACCACCAGCCGCATCATCGTCGCCGTGCTTCGGGTCCGGAGACTCTTGGGAGAACCTTGCCCATACACACGGAGCCCCAAGACGTGGTGACCGAGGACCTCTCCCAATCTCACGCGTCTCAACCCGGGAGCACGACCTCCGGCTCCGGCTACGAGTCTGCAGCGGGCACTCAGCATAGCCGCAGACGACGAGAACGGCGTCTCAAGTTGGAGAAGCATCGGAGGAAGGAGATGACGGACCAGGAGGTGTTGCAGCGGGTAGTGCGCGCAGAGACAGCTCGGTTTCTCGCGGAGACCGAGGCGGGGAGCCTGCGCGAACAGATGGCTCAGCTGGAGGCTGCTGCAGCGGGAGGCGGGGTGGCCGAGGAACGGCGTCTGGCAAGAAGACGCCGGGCAAGCTTGGACACCCCTGTGGTGTGCGGGGCTGGTGGGGGCCAGCCGCAGCATGCAGCGGGAGCGGCGGAGCATGCAACCGGCTCGGCGGAGCATGCAACACAGCATGCAACACGACCGGCTGAGCATGCAACACGCCCGGCTTCGCATGCAACCAGCTCAACTTCGCATGCAACACAACATGCAACCCGCCCGGCTGAGCATGCAACCCAGCATGCAACTCGACCGGCTGAGCATGCAACGGCCCCGTCTCAGCATGCAACACGCCTGGCTCCGCATGCAACCAGTGGGTTCCAGCATGCAACCGGCGCCTCCCAGCATGCAACCAGCGGGGGACAGCTTGCCTTGGGCTGGAAGGATGGGAAGTCGCACGCCGCTGATGAAGAATCACAGAGCCGGAGTAGCGACTATAAGGACACGGAGGACGACCCTGGTGACGACCCTGGAGATGACCCTGATGGTGACCCGACTGGGGGGGCGGGACCGTCGACGTCAACTACACGACTGTTAGTGGTCACTCCCCAAGGGGATTCCTTGTGGGTGCCCCCGGGTGAATTGGTCACTACAGCGACGTTACCCGAGATCACCTCCTCGCGCCATGGTCTGTCGGCAGCCTTGAAGGTCTGTGACAATCTTGGGCTGAGTCCTACTCGATACATTCTGAGCGGGGCCGGCGGTACCTCTTTCCCCGAGATACGTCCGCTGCACACCACCGAGACCTCCACCTACGCCCTCTTGGTGGACCGTTCGGTGGCAGAGGAGTCTATTCGAGGCACGAGGCGTCCCAGAATTCCGTCACAATGGTACCAATGCCCGAGACGACCGGTGGTGGACGCCTTCACGGAGTCGGAGGCGGAGACCTACGAGCTGGATGGGCTACAAGCCTGGGTGGAGGTATGTGCTGCTCCATGGTACCTAGCTGCATCGTTTGGGCCGCCTCCTACGATGCAGCCAGACCCCTCCACCTTCCCAGCTCCTTCACATCGACTCTCAGCCGATGCCGCGACCTTCACCCCGACGGTGGCTCACACGGCAGTGGCGGGACCACCGGCCGGAGTGGCACGAGCTCCGGAAGACCCGACGGCAATGTTCACCCCTGACGACCGCTCCTACCAGACCGCGATCAAGAACGAGAGCTCGCTCTTGAGGGGCATCTACAAGTTGGTGGAGGACCTCCCGGAGTTCCCCGGCGATCACTACACGAAGGGCCGGGCCATGGATGACCTCGAGGAGTTCTCTGTGGCGGTGAATGCGCTTCTGGAGCACATGACGGTGATTGCGGCGCTCACTACTCCCAGTTTTCGGCGTGAGGCGCAAGGACGCAACCAGCTCAGCGTCTCCACCTTGCTATGGATGGTCAAGACCGCCAAGTTGGCCAAGGCTCAGAAGCTGTACGTCGAGGAGATGGCGCCAGGAGGCAGCGAAGGAGAGGCGTGGAAGGCGAGGTACGCAACGGTGCCACGGTTCATGGGCGACCTTGCCTTGTCGGTGGACATCACCACGGACGCCCTGAAGCGGCTGAAGTCGGAGCTACTCTCAACGAGGCAGCGATCGGAGGAGAAGACCGGTGCCTTCTACACCCGCATCACCACCCGAACCGCGACTGTCAACTTTGTGGCGGACGTAGTACGGGGTTGCGGTAAGGTTACCAAACTGGAACTTCTCGAGCTCTTTTGGGGTGGACTTCGACACAGCGTTCAGGTGGGTTCCAAGCTGGCGGATCTGGGGTTGGACACCAGTCACCCGGAGCAGTGGGAAGATGAACAACGTCGACTCGGACGGTCCGACACCTCCGCCATCTTGAAGGTTCGTTCCGTGGCCACGGAAATTGAGACGGCTAAGGTGATGGAGGACGCGGTTCTCCACGACACCATCGCCCGAAAGGTGGCGTTGGAGATGGGACACCGACAGCGGCAAGTCCCACCACGCAGCACCCCGACTGGTCGGTCTAGGTGGCCCCCGAGGAGGCCTGCGTTGGCGGCACTCACGTGGGAGCCGGGGACTGCCGGGGGCGACTCGGCAACAGCGGCCCCGGTGACTGTAAGCACGGCGGCGACCCAAGGATCCCGACCGGCACCTGCGGTGAGGGAGCGGCCCTGTTTTGCATGTGGCAGTCTCGAGCACTTGGTGGCCAATTGCACAGACGAAAAGAAGTTGGCAATCTGGAAGGCCAACGCCCCGGCACGGTTGGCGCGAAGGCCAGGGCAAGTGGCGGCTTGCGTGGAGGTCATTGAGGAGAGAGTCGAGGAGGATTCCCTCAACCCCGAAGAGCTTGAAACGATGGAGGAGATCCTCGCTCTGGCGGATGCTGACGTGGACCTCTATGGGGATCTGTGTGCCCTGTGTGACATCACGAGCACCGAGGATCCAGCTTTTCGGAGTGGGGAGCCGACAGGGGCTCCCGGGCAAGAGGAGTGAATCTCCATCGACCCCGTGGACAGAGGCAGCCCTACACCAATGTGGCAGCCCGTCCTTCATGGCCCTCGCGGACGTCACGTGACGAGGCCACCGCCTGTACCCCGACAAAGCCCGTCTCACTGCGAGCGCTGCATGCCCCAGTGAGCACAGAGGCTTCATCAGATTCGCCCCATGGTGTGGCCGCACGGCCCCCCTCCACCGTCAGCCCGAGGCCCCGTTCATCACGGATTGCCTTCAGTGGCCGAGAGCGCGCACGGCGCGCAACCATTTTGAGCAGACGACCCCTCTCAGTGGAGGATCCTCCCCCTGCTCGGGGATCATTGACTCCGCCGATAACCCCCCCGACAGCACATCCTTGTTGGGAGACTTACTGTGCCGAACACGGTGTCCCAATTGACCGCGGTAACGTTGATGGACCTCCCCCACGTGTCCGAGATCATCACGCGGCACCAACGGTTCAGCCCAGCGACTACAAGGATCTGCACCTAGCTGCACCGGGGGCCTCCGAGGTGTACCAGAGTTCCCTGGCAGATCAGCGTAGACGGTTGACATCGTGGAGCTGGAGAAGCCCGGCCGGGGCTACCTCTGAAAGTGTCCTACTACGACAACTACGCATGACCCTCAAGAAGAAGTCCCCGGCGGAGGCACACAAGATGGCTGAGCGCAGTCGTCGCCATGCTACACGACGTCCCGCGACTACACCCTTCAGCCGTCGCCAACGGAAGTACGAGTTGGACAAGCTTATACTTGCCCGCTTGCGTGGTCGCATGGGCGGCACATTGGGCTTGGCCTGGGCAGAGTTGAGTCCACGCGAGCAGCGTCGGGCTGTGGAGCAAGAATACGGGCCGAAGACGAATGTACCTCAAGAAGGCCGACCTTGGGAGACGACTGGGCTCCGTCGCCTTCGACGGCGTCAAGCGTCAGCGGCGATATCAATCCAGCGGGCCTATCGCTTGTGGCGACGTCGGCGGGCACAACGAGCGCAGGACACCCCCTTTGACTCCCATGCGCTCAAAACGGCCTCCACATGGACCACGGCAGTCCAGCGGGTCAGGCAGTGCGGTAAGGCGATTGTGCATGCTGTGTTCGGACGTGTTCGACGAGCACACCCACCTCCCAATCCTGCTCCTCTCAAACCATACGAGACAGTCCTTGCGGCAACTCTGGGATCGAGCCCCTCGGACCTAACCCACAGCACGGACGAGTCCGAGATGGAGATTCATTGCAGCCAATACCGGTTGCAGCAACACCGTGAGCAGTCCTCGGGGGAGGATACGCCTACCCGTCGTTCGAAGCCTTCGAGGAGTGGGAGGAAGCGTACGACCTTGGACCAGCGGATGAAAGCCTGGAGGAAGAATGAAGCTGCACGTCTTGCGGCTTGGGAGGCTGCGCGTCTTGCTGCTTGGGAGGGTCTGAGCACGACCCAGCAACCGGCGGGCGAACCTGGGCACCTCGAGGAGGAGCTGAGTATGACCCAGCAACTGGCAGGCGGATCGGGCAGCATACCGCCAGCATGCAACCAACGTGCTGCATCCTGCCCTAGTCCGCCCGAGGAGGAGCTGAACATGACCCAGCAGCTGGCGGGAGGACCTGACAGCCCACGCCGGCATGCAACTCGACCGGCTGAGCATGCAACGGGCCTGTCCCCGCATGCTACACGCCCCGACCAACATGCAACACGCCTGGTTCAGCATGCAACCAGTGGATTCCAGCATGCAACCAGCGCCTCACAGCATGCAACCAGTCCGGCTGAGCATGCGACCGGCTCGCCTGAGCATGCAGCATGCCTTGCTGAGCATGCAACCAGCCGGCCTGCGCATGCAACCAGTGGGTCTCAGCATGCAACCTGCCCAGCTGAGCATGCAACACGCCCAGCTGAGCATGCAACCCGCCTCGCTGAACATGCTACCAGCTCGCCTGAGCATGCAGCATGCCTTGCTGAGCATGCAACCAGCCGGCCTGCGCATGCAACCAGCCGGCCTACGCATGCAACCAGTGGGTCTCAGCATGCAACCTGCCCAGCTGAGCATGCAACACGCCCAGCTGAGCATGCAACCTGCCCCGCTGAGCATGCAACCAGCTCGCCAGAGCATGCAGCATGCCTTGCTGAGCATGCAACCCGCCCGGCTGAGCATGCAACACGCCTCGCCCGGCATGCAACACGCCCGGCTCAGCATGCAACCAGTGGGTCTCAGCATGCAACCTGCCTCGATGAGCATGCAACCAGCCAGGCTAAGCATGCAACCTGCCCGGCTGAGCATGCGACACGCCCGGCTGAGCATGCAACCAGACAGCCTGGGCATGCAACCGGCTCCGCCAAGCATGCAACGCGCTCGGCCCAGCATGCAACCGGTGGGTTCCAGCCGCTGGAAAGCGGATCAGACAGTGACTCTACACATGTCAGCGCTACCGACAGTGGCACTACTCACGTCAGCGCCACCGACAGCGACACGACGCACATTAGCGCCACCGACAGCGACACAACGCATGTCAGTGCCACCGGCAGCGACACCACTCACGTCAGCGACACCAACAGTGACACCACTCACGTCAGCCCCACTGATAGTGATACCACTCACGTCAGTGTCTCGACCAACGCCACCACGTACGTCAGTGCCACTGAACATGGTAGTGGCGAAGAACACGAGTGCAACGCCTTGGTGGACGAGGCTGCAACCGCTTTGAGCTCTCACCCAATTGAAGATGCTCTTAAATGTAAGCGTGTTCAACTGGATGGGGGGGTGCGCTGGAAAGCAAACACTCGAACAGGGACACTCTTGGCGCACACACTGTCAGCGGTGCGGGACGAGGAAGGACCCTTACTCCTGGTGTTCTATGCCTACCTTCGTGGACACCGAGTAAAGGTGCTGGTGGACTCAGGCGCCTCGGACAACTTCATCTCGGCGGATTGTGCCCGTACCTGTGACTTGACAGTGCGCTCAGGGACGCCAATGAAGGTCACACTGGCGGATGGATCTGTAAAGACCGCTGGAGAGGTGGCGTACACCAAGTTTACTGCGCACACGGCGGCGGGAGTAAACTACTGCGAGAAGCGAATGGCTCTGCGAGTCTTGCCGCTAGGAATCCAAGTAGACGTGGTGTTGGGGGGTAAGTGGCTTCGCAGTCTTTCCCCGGTCACGTTGGATTACGCCGGTCACGGTTCCGTATCCTTCAACACGCGAGCAAATGGTGGAGGACAGCAACGGGTGACACTCGCGGGCTGTAGTCCGGGGGTGGGTCAGGGCAAGGCCCAAGGCGCGGGGCTGATCGATGAGGTATTCTTGACGGCAGCGCAGCTGAAGCAGCACCTCATCCACGCCGAGACCAGGCGTCTGGCCGGGGATGAAGAGTCACAACCTCAGTGGCTCATGATGGCCGCGCGCGGGAACGACCATGAGGCAGCCTTTGCGGCTACCGCTGCTGAAGTACCGCCACCTCACACTCCCGTGGAGAAGGAAGGACCCCGTCAAGATACTCGAGATGCACCGGTAAGCAGCACGTGGAAGCAGCGCTTTGACGCCTTCTTTGAGAAGTATCTAGATACCCTGTGTGCAGCTCTACCGGAGGCCTCCAAGTTGCGTCGCACTGAGGAGGACAAGGCCCGCATCGATCGCAAGCCGGACGCGGAGGGTGGACCACCATGCAGGCGTCCATACAAGATGACCGCTGAAGAGCTACGCCAGTTACGTGAACGCATCGAGCAGCTCATGAAGAAGGGTTACATCCGGCCGTCGTCAAGCCCGTATGCCGCCCCATGTCTGATGGTACCCAAGCCTGGTGATCCGAAGACATTGCGTCTGGTGGTGGATTACCGACAATTGAATCAGCAGACGGTGCGGGACCGGTATCCACTACCGGACATCCAACTGATGTTTGACGAGATGCAAGGGGCAGCGTTCTTCTCCTCCTTTGACGCGGTGGACGGATTCTGGCAAGTGCCAATGGCCGAGGAGGACGTGGAGAAGACCGCGTTCACCACCCAGATGGGGGCCTACGAATGGTTGGTGATGCCCCAGGGCCTGCAGAACTCTCCATCTCAGTATCAGCGGCGAATGCAGCGTGCACTTGGTCATCTCCCCTTTGTACGGATTTTCATCGACGATGTGGTGGTCTTCTCACGCACGGTGGAAGAACATTACGACCACGTACGTCAGTTCTTGGACACTTGTCGAGAAAAAGGGGTATACCTGAAGGCATCCAAGGCGCAGATGCTGAAGGAGTCTCTACGGTTCTTGGGCCACACTCTATCCGCCGAAGGATGCCAACCTCAGCATGACAAGGTGTCCTCCATCAAGGACTGGCCGAAGCTGGAGACGGTAACCCACGTCAGACAGTTCCTTGGACTAGCGGGGTACTACCGCCGGTTTGTGCACCGGTTCTCGGAGATTGCCCAACCCTTGACTTCGCTCACCAAGACCGATGTACCGTGGCAGTGGGGAGAACTCCAACAATGGGCCTTCGACGAGCTGAAGACCGCTCTTTCCTCAGCCCCAGTATTGGCATTGCCCGACATGAAGGCAGCCGCGGATGGGTCAGCGCCGTTTTTGGTACAAACGGACGCAAGTGGAGTTGCTTTGGGAGGCGTACTCATGCAGGATACGGGAGACGGTATGAGGGTGATCGCCTACGATAGTCGGCAGTTTTCTGCAGCGGAGCAGAATTACCACACCGGCGAAAGGGAGCTCTGTGCGTTGCACCACTGTACCACCGTCACCTGGAGGCACTACTTGTTCTCCTCCGACTTCCGGTTACAAGGTGACCATCGCCCCCTGGAATGGCTAATGTCCCCGGGACGAGAGCTTAGCCGACGGCAGGCACGGTGGTACATGGACCTGGTGGAAGTCGGTGTCCCACGAATGGAGTACGTCAAGGGAGCCCTCCTTCTGGTCCCCGATGCGCTATCCCGCCGACCTGACTACGTGACCAAGGACCCGCGGGATGGGCTCAAGGAGGCCGGTGTTGTTGACAAGGAGACGGACCTCCCCAAGGACCCGCTCTCCGTGCTGGATGTCGAGGAGATCTTTGAAGACCACCCGCCACCCCCTGTACCAGGATGGGTGGCCACCATGGAGTCATGGATGGATGGCGTGGAGACGCTTCAGGTGGCGGAGCGAGCCCTGGTGAGCCTGCTCCAAGCTGGCAGCGCGCCCTGGCATGCAGCATGCCTTACTGAGCATGCAACCAGCTCAGCTACGCATGCAACCTGCCCAGCTGAGCATGCAACACGCTTGCCTGAGCATGCAACCAGCTCGCCTGAGCATGCAGCATGCCTTGCTGGGCATGCAACCAGCTCAGCTTCGCATGCAACCAGCTCAGCTTCGCATGCAACCTGCCCAGCTGAGCATGCAACACGCTTGCCTGAGCATGCGACCGGCTCGTCTGAGCATGCAGCATGCCTTGCTGAGCATGCAACCAGCCGGCCTGCGCATGCAACCAGTGGCTCTCAGCATGCAACCTGCCCAGCTGAGCATGCAACACGCCCAGCTGAGCATGCAACCCGCCTCGCTGAGCATGCTACCAGCTCGCCTGAGCATGCAGCATGCCTTGCTGAGCATGCAACCAGCCGGCCTGCGCATGCAACCAGCCGGCCTGCGCATGCAACCAGCCGGCCTACGCATGCAACCAGTGGGTCTCAGCATGCAACCTGCCCAGCTGAGCATGCAACACGCCCAGCTGAGCATGCAACCTGCCTCGCTGAGCATGCAACCAGCTCGCCTGAGCATGCAGCATGCCTTGCTGAGCATGCAACCAGCCGGCCTGCGCATGCAACCAGCCGGCCTACGCATGCAACCAGTGGGTCTCAGCATGCAACCTGCCCAGCTGAGCATGCAACACGCCCAGCTGAGCATGCAACCTGCCTCGCTGAGCATGCAACCAGCTCGCCTGAGCATGCAGCATGCCTTGCTGAGCATGCAACCAGCTCAGCTTCGCATGCAGCCAGCTCAGCTTCGCATGCAACCTGCCCAGCTGAGCATGCAACACGCCCAGCTGAGCATGCAACATGCAGCATGCAGCCTGAAGCACAACTAATGCTGCGAGCTCCCACCGACTACTTCGCTGACTTGTCCGAATCTGGAAAGCACCGGCAGGAAACGAGCACCCCGGGAACCACCCCGGTATTGCGTCGTAGTGCTCGGCTGCGACAACCCATTGCTACGACGACTCCTTCCGTCACGCCGAAAACCTCGACACGGCCTGCTACGGATTTCCGAAGGCCTAAGCAGCCAGCTCGGCCGTCTAGTCGAACCGCCAAGCCCCCAGCCGATCGGCAAGACTGGAAGGTGCGCAAGGAGGTCTTTGAGCGCCTCCAACGACAGTTCGGCAGCTTCGACGTCGACGCGTGTTGTGACCTGGGTGGACGGAACCGCCAAGTGGACGCCTACTGGACTGATTGTCTGCAACAACAGTGGCGGGGAAAGCACGTCTGGTGCAACCCCCCATACTCCAGCAGTCATATCTCCATCGAGGCGGTGTTGCGTAAGTATGTGGACGAATGGCGGCAAGACCCCGCACATACCTCGGCAGTGTTCCTTCTACCGGACATCCAGGCCCGCATGCCTCAATGGAGGCGGCTCTTCAGAATGGCTGGTATGAGGCTGGTGGAAGTGATACCTACCCATGACGAACGAGGAGTACCCACACAGCTGTTCGAGACTCCTGACGGTGTACTTCACGACCTTCCGTGGCCCGTGCTAGTGGTACATGCTCCCCCTACCCGACAGCTGTTACCGAAAGTACGGCATCCCCGAGTGGCGCCTCCTATAGTGCGACAGGGTAAGGCTGCTGAGACCCGCGATGCTACGAGCCTCCCCACAGACGTTACATTCCTGGAGTCCCTGCACGATGAGTATGCACGTGCCGGCCCTCTTCGGCAGCTGCGGGATGAGATCCTTGCGGCCCCGCACCATGCCACGAGGGATTTCCGTATCGTTGGGGACGTGCTATGGCGTGTAGCCGCAGGACGGTACCAGTTGGTTCTCGGCGAGGACTCCCCTTTGCGAGAAGTAGTCTTCAAGGATGCCCACGACTCCACCGCTGCAGGCCACACTGGCCGGGAGAAGACACTGGAGAGAGTTCTCCGCAGGTTCTGGTGGAAGAATGCCTCCGAGGATGTGGCGGGATGGGTGGCCTCATGCCCTACATGTCAGGCGGTTCGTCCCCGGGCATCCTACCCCGATGGATTATTGAATCCGCACGCTATTCCCCAACGCAACTGGCAGGATGTGAGCGTGGACTTCGTTACAGGGCTGCCGCTCACCGCCCAAGGAAACGACGCCTTTGTCACCTTCACGTGCAAGCTGAGCAAAATGGTGCACCTTATGCCCATGAACTTTGGGGACAGCTCTGCGCAAACGGTGGCCCGCATCTACTTCGACGTTGTCTGGAGGCAGCATGGAGCCCCCATGAAGATTGTATGCGACCGTGACCCCAGGTTCCAGGACTCGTTCTGGCGTGAGCTAATGAGGCTTATGGGGGTACGGGTGGCTTCTACCACTCCGTACAACCCCCGTTCAGACGGACAGGCAGAGCACACCAACCGGGTGGTGGAGGACATGTTGCGCTCGTTCGTGGGTGCCAATCCTGATGACTGGGACCTCTACATGACGAACGTAGAGTTCGCTATCAACGACTCGCGCAGTGATGTCACCGGGTTCACGCCCTTTGAGCTATGCTACGGGGTGTCCCCGATGTCTCAATTAGACCTTTTCCTGGAAGCCGCAACTCTACCTGGCTCTGCGCGACGGAAAGGGGGGGTGGGTACCGCCCATGAGATGGCTGCGAAGTTTTCGTCGCAGTTGCGAGACGCGCGTGGCCGCCTTGAGTTGGCTCAGCAGCGCCAGCGGGAGCAGTTCGACCGGCGTCACAAGCAGCATAAGTACGCAGTGGGGGATCTGGTGTGGATCGAAGCTCGTCATCTGACGGAAAAGGTGATGGACCGTGCGCTGTGCCGAAAGCTCGGTAAGCGCTGGCATGGTCCTGTAACCGTGGTGGAGTGCTTCTACAGCGATTTGCAGGCGGAGCTGGCAGAGGCGGATCGCGGGGCACCGGTGGCATATCGGTTGGCCCTACCGCCGCACTGGCGCATTCACGACGTGTTTGCGCAGCACCGCCTGAAGCCGTACATCTCCGGTAAGGATGAGTTTGCATCACGAGCACAACTGCCCGTACCTGACCCGGTAATGGTAGATGGGCAAGCGGAAGCTCACGTGGACAAAATCCTGGCGTATCGTGTACGCATGGTCAAGGGTAAATCTGTGGAGGAATGGAAGGTACGCTGGACGGGCTACTCGGCAGCTCACGACCAGTGGCGCTCCAGAGACAAGATGGACAGAGGCGGGGAAAATCAGCAGCTGAAGGAGTTCGAGGCACGACGATTAGGCATGCAGGCGGACATGCTGAAGTCTACTGAGCATGACCGGCGGCAACGTCAACAGCGACAGCCCGTCCACCTTGGCGTCACCTTATCCCAGCTAATGGAACACCCATGTGACGTTCCGGAAGTGGATTCTCCACCGGAAGACTTCTGTCTGCCGTGGGAGCGGGTGGAGACCTTGGGGAATGGGGAGCTAGTGGTGATCACCGACCTTGAAGAGCGGAAGACCCGGCCAGTGAGAATCTTGGTGTTGTTCAGCGGAACTGGATCGGTGGAAAGGGAGTTTGCCAAGTGCTTTCCGTCTGCCTCGGTGGTTACGCTCGACAACGACCCACGCTGGCAACCCAACCATCTTGCATCAATGGAGGACTGGGACCCCACTCAGTATCCACCGGGATTCTTTGATGTCATCTGGGCCAGCCCTCCATGCACCCAGTACAGTCAGGCGCGCACTACGGGAGGTCCTCCTGATCTGGAAGGAGCAGACAAGAGTGTGAAATGCACCCTGGATGCTATCGAGTACTTGAAGCCCAAGCACTGGTTTCTTGAAAACCCTGAGGGAAGATACCCGAATGCACTGCGGTTGCGGTCAGTGGTACGTAAATTGCCACAGCCTCTTTTTTGCACCTACTGTAAGTATGGGGAGCGATATCGTAAGCCGACATGTATCTGGACTAGCTCACCTCCACCAACGCCATTGCTGGAATGTACCTCGCGGACACCTTGCGCATGTAAATGGGCCACCGGAGGGCACCCTGAGACTGCTCAGCTTGGACCATCGTCTTCACAGCAACCAGGGGCGCGAGATGCTCATGCCGTGTACCCCGTACCAGCTCCGTTACTGCGTCATCTCTTCCACCATCTTCAATTCGGGGAGCTTGATACCTGAAGACACCGGGAGCGGCATCGGGAGATAGGCCGCTCTTGAGGGGGGAGGAGTTGTACCGGGAGGTACGAGCAGCGGGGTTGCATGCTACAGAGATCTGGTTGCATGCTGCCGACGAGTGGTTGCATGATACAGATGCCTGGTTGCATGCTGCGTATGCCTGGTTGCATGCCACAGATGCCTGGTTGCATGCTACAGATGGCCGGTTGCATGCCACGGAGGCCAGGTTGCATGCTACAGATGTCAGGTTGCATGCTACAGAGGCCCGGTTGCATGCACGGAGGCCAGGTTGCATGCTACAGATGTCAGGTTGCATGCTACAGAGGCCAGGTTGCATGCCACGGAGGCCAGGTTGCATGCTACAGATGTCGGGTTGCATGCTACAGAGGCCCGGTTGCATGGCACGGAGGCCAGGTTGCATGCTACAGATGTCAGGTTGCATGCTACAGAGGCCAGGTTGCATGCCACGGAAGCCAGGTTGCATGTTACAGATGTCGGGTTGCATGCGACAGAGGCCAGGTTGCATGCGACAGAGGCCAGGTTGCATGCGACAGATGCCGGGTTGCATGCCACAGGGGCCAGGTTGCATGCGACAGAGGCCAGGTTGCATGCTACAGAGGCCAGGTTGCATGCGACAGATGTCGGGTTGCATGCCACAGGGGTCAGGTTGCATGCGACAGAGGCCAGGTTGCATGCTACAGATGTTAGGTTGCATGCTACAGATGTCTGGTTGCATGCCACAGAGGCCAGGTTGCATGCGACAGAGACCAGGTTGCATGTTACATATGCCAGGTTGCATGCTGGTGACGGGTGGTTGCATGCTGCAAGGGCCTTGTTGCATGCCGGTCACAGCTGTATGAAGAAATAATTGATGGCAAGGCAGAATTCAGGAGAAGATCTGCAATGACAATAATTATATTGAGGATCTGGTGGATTCCAGAAAGATCTGCAATGGCAATATCGTGATCTGCCTGATGATTGGTGGAGGAGTACCAGAATCAGGCATATATGTGCACATGATTGGTCGATGGCAGATGTCAATACAGGAATCCTACTAGTGATTGTTAGAGAGCAACATGTTGAAAGGGAAGCTTGGAAAAGTGGACCTCAGTTAGTGTTGATCAAGAGAATGAATTAAGGACAAGTTTCACATGTTAGTATTAGGCTGTATGCCAAGACTGAACATAAGGATATAGATGTGTTAGGTTTGAGACCAGACATTATATCGGAAAAGTGATTGTAATTCTAGGCTAGAGGCCAGAGTTTGTCATGCAATAGAACAGTGGAATATAAGACTGTGAAGTTAATATTACACACCAAAAACAGCAGAAAACATAAAAAGAAAAGAAAGAAGATAAAAGAAAAGGAAGAAAAATAAAGAAAGAAATATGTTTAAGTTATCAGGAGTGTGCCTGGTACATCGACCAGGTCACATCGAGAAGGATTGTTGGGCCACCACTACCAATGATGGAAAGCAGATCAAAGGCAAGCCACCAGCACAGAATCCCTTTCAGAATCAGAGACAGCCACAGAAAAATCAGGGTGCAAAAGATGGGTCTAACAAACTCATTAACACAATCAACACCCTGGTCAAGGAACTAAAAAATCAGCATAGTATCAATGCAGTAATTGCAACTCCAGCTCCATCTCCAGCTCCAGCTTCAGCTCCATCTCCTCAGGGAAACTCTCCGGGTACTGCACAAGTACCGGTGATGAGAACACCCCGATAGATCAGCCAGAAAATGCCACTGAAGCAAGTGGCCAGATTGAGAGTATTTCAGAGGAAGTCCTATCCAGACTGACACTACAGTTTCAGCAGATGGATAATCCCACAGAAAACATCGCACAGATGCAATCTCAGACAGCACAGCTGAAATCGCAGAAAAAGCTGTTGTTGTATAAGGGGAAAGTCCATGGACAGAATACTCACATTTTGGTTGATCCAGGAGCCACATCATCTTTTATCGACAGACAATTTGCTTCTCAGCTGGGCATATCACCATCAGATTCATCATCATTCTCAGTGGGGTTGGCTGGAGGAAGCCAATTACCCTGTACATCCTATCTTCCCAATGCTACATTCACGCTGGGCAAGTATAAGGATTCAGTAGACCTCTATATTATTGATATGAGGCCCTTCACAGTCATCCTGGGACAGGATTGGTTGGAGAGAAGGAACCCACACATAGACTTTCAGTCGAAGAACATGACGATCACCAAGACACACTTATCAGGTTCCAGTGTTCGTACAGTTCTTTCCAGAGTTGAGCAGACTCCAGACTCAGACTCAGATGGCCTTCCCGAAATGGAATTGGTCAGTGCCACCACTATGAGAAAACATCTCCGTCGCATTCGATCCAGTGGTTCGGCTGAAGAAGCCGTAGCATATCTCTTTTTCCTCTCCGAGGTCGATGGTGAATTGGTCTTTGCAGCAGCAGACTCAGACACCACAATGGAAGACCCCGAGGTCACAGCAGCACGTGATCAAGTGAGAGAAGACTTTTCAGACGTATTCCAGGAGGATCTTCCAGCTGGTCATAGGCCAGAACGGTTTGAAGGTGGATATCATAGGATCAACATTGAACCTGGACATAAGCCACCATCACAGCCAGTACGCACCATTCCAGCACCCATGATGGAGGAGCTCAAACGGCAAATCATAAAATATGTCGAGTTGGGTATCCTTCGTCCATCATCATCGCCATATGGGTGCCCAATCATTTTCGCTCCTAAGCCAGGGGGGAAGTGGAGGATGTGTTGTGATTATCGTGCCCTGAATAATATCACCATAAAGGACACGTATCCACTACCACCACACGACACCCTACTAGAGCAGCTGAAGGGAGCACGCTGGTTCAGCAGATTTGATTTCAACCAGTTCTTCCACCAGATTCCCATCCATCCAGACGACATTCATAAAACTGCTATTCGTACTAGATACGGTTCTTATGAATGGACAGTCATGCCTTTCGGATTGACCAATGCTCCTGCAACGGCACTTCGTATAGGTAACCGAGCATTCTTTGACTTCATTGACCAGTTTCTTGTCATATTCATGGACGACACTATCGTATATAGTCCAGACTTTGACAACCATGTGAAACATGTTCGACAATTTCTCCAGCGTTGCAGAGATCATCAGTTCTTCATCAGGCCTTCCAAGACGGAATTGTTCGTCAGATCTATAGACTTCATCGGACATCACATCTCTGAAGCAGGCCTTTCCATCATCGAAGACAGAATCCGAGCAGTCATGGCAATTCAGCCTCCAGTGTCTTATGGTCCCACCGTTGGAAAGCAGCCTCTACGCCGTATGGCTAAAGATGGCAAATCATCCCTTCGGTCATTCTTGGGCATGGTCGGTCAATTTAGGAGATTCATACCAAAATTCTCCAAAGTTGCCGAGCCGCTCAATCGTCTCCTAAAAGATAATGTAGAGTTCGTCTGGGAAACAGAGCAGCAGCAGGCATTTGACAGTCTCAAAAGTGCCATCTGTAACGCTCCAGTATTGCAGCTCCCAGATCAGAAACTACCATCTATTATGGAGGTCGATGGATCAGGCACACACGTTGGTCAAGTAATACTCCAGGATCAAGGAAAAGGTATGAAGCCATGTGGTTATCACAGCGTCACTCTATCCGATACACAGAGACGTTGGCCTATTCCTGAGATCGAGCTATTTGCCATTGTGGAGGGCTTCCGATTCTTTCGCCACATCTTGTTGGGAGCTCCTGAGACTATTGTACGCTCAGATCATCAGCCACTGGTTTATTTCCAGACCAAATCCACACTGAGCCCCAAACAGGCACGGTGGTTGGATGAGCTCTCTGAGTACAACTTCCGTATAGAGCACATTGCTGGCGAGAAGAATAAAATTGCAGACGCACTCACGCGTATCTCTACACTTTTTGAACTTACTGATTGTCTTCAACACATGGACATCAGTGAAGTCATTCCATCCGCAGATCCTACATTCATTGCTCTTATATCTTCTTCATCAGCTCATCAGCTACACGACATCATTATATCCGAATATGATCGTGACACATTTGCACAGACTATTTTGGCTAAGCTGACATCATCGACTTCATCACAGTCAGTCAGCAACTACAGCTTCGAGCTCATTCAGGGGTTGATCTATCGTAAGACCATATATGGCAGACAGCTGTACATTCCACCAACAGCTAAAGTCCCCACAGATGACGGTGAGATCACACAGCTCCGCCACATTCTTCTTCATGAGTGCCACTCAGCCACTATTTCTGGTCATGTAGGCAAAAATCGCATGCTTCATCTTCTGCGTAGCCGGTATTATTGGCCAGGAATGACAACGGCAGCCATCAAATACATTCGGGAGTGCCCCGTTTGTCAGCGCCAGAAAACGAGGCGACACAAGCCTTATGGTCAGGCACACATACGATATTCCGTGCCTAAGACAAAATGGCTAGATGTATCTCTTGATTGGATTACTGACCTGCCTATCACCACTAATGGGCACGACAGTATATTTGTGGTAATGTGCCAATTCTCTCATCGTTGTCATCTCATTCCTTTCAGCATGACCTGGACAGCTCAGCATACTGCTTCTATCTATATGCAGCATATCTTCAAACTCCATGGTCTTCCGAGGAACATCATCTCAGATCGAGACCCCAGATTCACCTCTACATTCTGGCAGACACTGTGGAAGTCTACTGGTACGAGATTGTCCATGACATCTTCACACCATCCACAGTCGAATGCTGCCAATGAGAGAAGCCATGCCTTCATTGAGGATATCCTCAGGTAATTTTCAAATTGTTGATTCATGATTTGATTTCACCATCCTCTGGTTTATAAACTGATTGAGTAGTACTTTTTATCTTCAGGTGTTGTTGCAATGATACTTCAGCCAATTCGTGGGAGGACAAGTTGCCTCTGGTGGAGTTTGCAATTAACAATACCGTTTCTGCATCAACTGGTTATTCACCATTTTATCTCGACTCGATGGCGCAGCCACTTTCGCCTCATGATCTGGTTATCACCATTCCGCCAGAAGCTCCTGTTCCAATACAAAAAGCTATTCGAGATCATTTTGACCAGTACTCGGCTGTTCATGCCAACGCGGTAGACAACATTTCCCGAGCAGCAGAAATTAGCCAAGCCAGATTCAATAAGACTCACATGCCTAAGCAGTTTGCAGTTGGGCAGAAAGTTCTTTTACGGACCGAGTTTATTCAATGGACTGGTTTGACAGAGGCAGGCAGACACTTTAAGCAGCCATATATTGGGCCGTTCACCATTTCCAAAGTGCTTAGCCATGGACGTGCATACGAGTTAGATTTCGGAGATCTTGATATCCGTATTCATCCGGTACAGCCTGTTTCCAGATTAGAGCTGTACAACGACTCGATCCAAGCACCTTTGCCTCTGCCACAGATGATCACCGAAGAAGGGCAACCACTGTTTGAGATATCACATATACTCTCAGATAAGTTCACTAGAGGTGTCAAATACTATTTAGTACGATATGCAGGCTACGGTCCTGAGCATGACACCTGGGTCAAAGCCACAGAGCTGACCAATGCAGCAGACATTATAGCTGCCTATGAAGGCTAGACATTATATTAAGCCTTATGCCTTTACTTCTTGTAATATATACTAATACATGTCGATCATCTATATAACCTTGCTCTTAATGTTTATCATTATGTTGCATTGAAGCGGGAATTGATCCTTCCTTGCTAAAGGTGTAGTGAGCCTTGTTCCAAATCATACCCTTGCACAGATACGCACACATGCGAGATATCATATCTGTGGATAAATAAAAACTGCTAGATGCTACCTTTGCCAAAACCGTGGTTTGTCATCGGATTTTTTGGCCAGTCATCCGAGCTACCGGGATATCGACTGAGGTAGACGGAGTTGTGATCCTAAGTTGTGCTTGACAGACATGACTAAATAAATTTCACATTAGTACGTGGCGAATTCATTCTCACTCATCGCGATAGATGTTCGTCAAAGCGTGCGTACTGGACAAAAATATTGAGGAGTTGAGCAGACCGGTTAAGGATTATAAGTCCAATTCCGTTAAGCAGGGCCGCTCCGTTTGCATTAAAACAAGCCCCTTTGTTCGTTTATTATCGAAATCGGGCTCCCCATCACCGCCTAGGATCCTCCAAAGTAGCTTAAGGAGGGGAGGAAGAGTTGGGTGCACTATATCAGGCCGAGAATCGTTCGAATATAATTCGTTATAATCGTGGGATCATCGATCGCGCAAAGGCGACGACGGCTAGCGCAAATAATCCGTAACGTAGACTTCGGATGCTTTGAATCGTCTAGCACATACATGATAACGTGTGGATCAATCAGTAATCCAGCGTAGGATTGTATCGCGAAAACGCTCTTCATTGAACCTTGGAACGTCACTCAACGATACGAATTCCGGAAAGGTGGGCTACATCCTAAGGACTGTATGGCTAAATGCCTAAGGTGAGGGACTAAAGTGGACTCAGTTCCCCCCAATAACCTAAAAACACCATGAGGGACGCCTCAAATCGGTGTAAGAAGACTGGTACCAGCAAGAAGCGACAACAATAAAGACATCAAAGACATATACAAAGGTATGCCCGTTGTGAGGTCACAACTCTCTTAAGAGGGGAGATCTGTCAGGGTTATGACCGATGACATATGTGTCATACATGTCATACGTGTCATACCTGTCATTCATGTCATACCGTCATGTCATGTCATATATTATTATGACAGTCGACAGTATGGTCGATCATGACTGTACAGGTCGAGTCGCGTCATACATTTATGACAGTCGTCAGTACGGTCGACGATGACTGTACATGTCGCCAGATGATTATGTCATATCATCAGGCATCCCTGTCATCGAGAGTTCGTAAGTCGAACTCGAAGATGGCAAAGCAAAGATACATCTTGGAAACAAACCAAGAATCATCTTTAGCTTTCAGCATGCGCGGAACTCGCATGTGCAGCATGAACGAACTAGTCGTTATTACCATGCTGGTCGTTCAACCTACGTCTCGGGTTCACAACCCAATTGCGGTACCATCATAAGATGATGGGTGACGTAGGTATAAAAGTGAGGAAGCGTTGTGCTTCAGCAGATCTTCACACAGAGACTGCACTCACAAACCCGCTTATACGTACACTCGCATTGCTGTCCAACTTTGCAGTGTTTCTTTGTATATTGATAAAATATTCACGGCTTGTTTATCCAGCCGTATCAGATGGTATTCTCGTCCACATGACAGCGACCATCTCACCATCGAGGCTGTACTCCGCACCTACGTGCATGAGTGGCGGCAAGACCCCGAGAACACCTCTGCAGTGTTCCTGCTGCCGGACCTACAGTCGCGCATGCCGCAGTGGAGGAAGCTTTTCAGACGCGCGGGGATGCGTATTGAGGAGGTCATCCCCACACATGACTCTCAGGGGAATCCCACCCAACTGTTTAAGGGAGCAGATGGAGTGCTGCAGGACCTCCCATGGCCGATGCTGGTGGTGTATGCTCCACCCTCGAGGTCAAGACCGCAGAGGATTCGACACCAGCGAGTGCCCCCGCCAATTGTTGATGCAGGCAAGGCGTCAAAGATGCGGGACGCGCAGGGCACAGTTTCTGGTGGAGATTTCCTTGAGGCCCTGCGGGACGAGTACAGCCGAGACGGGCCCCTTCGTACTCTGCGGGAGCAAGTACAGTCAGCTCCCCATCACAGCACGAAGCACTTCTGCATTGTTGGCGAAGTGCTGTGGCGGGTAGCTGCGGGGCACTACCAGCTGGTCCTGGGTGAGGACTCACCCCTCCGGGAGATTGTGTTCCGCGAAGCCCACGACTCCCTGGCAGCGGGTCACACAGGGCGCGACAAGACACTTGAAAGGGTTCTTCGTCGATTCTGGTGGAAGAACGCCTCGGATGATGTGGGGGCTTGGGTGGCGTCCTGCCCCACTTGCCAGGCTGTGAAACCCCGATCGTCATACCCTGATGGACTGCTTAACCCGCATTCGATCCCGTCGCGAAACTGGCAGGACGTGGGTGTGGACTTTGTCACCGGTCTACCTTTGACCGAGCAAGGGAACGACGCGTTCGTCGCCTTCACCTGTAAGCTCTCGAAGATGGTCCACGTGGTCCCCATTAACTTCGGGGACAGCTCAGCAGCCACTATTGCTCGCATCTACTTCGACACCGTGTGGAGGCAGCATGGCGCGCCTATGAAAATTGTCAGCGACCGGGACCCACGCTTCCAAGACGCGTTCTGGAAAGAGCTGATGCGGTTGATGGGGGTCAAGGTGGCAATGACCACCCCTTACAACCCCCGATCTGATGGTCAAGCGGAGCACACCAACCGGGTCGTGGAAGATATGCTTCGCTCCTTCGTCGACGATAGTCCGGAGGACTGGGACCTGTACGCCACCAACGTCGAGTTTGCTATCAACGACTCGCGCAGTGACGTAACCGGTTTCACCCCCTTCGAGTTGTGCTATGGTGTGTCACCCATGTCACAGCTTGACATGTTTCTAGAAGCTGCCCAGTCTACCGATGGGCGACGCAAAGGAGGGGTGGGGACTGCACATGAATGGGCGTTTCGTTTTTCGTCGCAGCTGCGGGACGCGCGGGGTAGACTGGAGTTGGCACAGCAGCGGCAGCGAGATCTCTTCGATCAGCGCCATGGGCAGCGAGAGTATGCGGTGGGGGACCTCGTCTGGGTAGAAGCCAAGCACCTCACGGAGAAGCTCATGGACAGGTCCCTTTGCAGGAAGCTCAGCAAGCGCTGGCATGGGCCGTTGGCGGTAACGGAGCGGTTCTACAGTGACATGCAGGCGGGTCTTCCGGAGGCAGACCGAGGTGCTCCGGTGGCTTATCGACTGCAGCTCCCCCACGCTGGCGTATACATGATGTGTTCGCACAACATCGACTGAAGCCATACGTGGGAGGGGCAGATGCGTTCGCGTCACGCCGACAGCCAGCAATCCCAGAGGCGGTGATAGTTGATGGACAACGCGATGCCCATGTGGATCGCATTCTGGCTCGACGAGTTCGCATCTCCCGAGGAAAGGAGATTGTGGAATGGAAGGTACGCTGGACGGGCTACTCAAAGGCCCACGATTCGTGGAGGACTCGAGACAAGCTGGAGCGTGGAGCACCTCTGCAGCAGCTTAAGGACTTTGAGACCGAACGTCTGGCCATGGAGGGCCAGGTACGTGACGCTGCATTACGTCGTCGAGAGCAACGCCGCGATACACCCAGTTCTGCTGCGGTGGCGTCAGGTGCCTCTTTAGCCTACCTGTTGGTGAGACCCTGGGAGGAGGAGTTTGAGAACCCCACCGACGAATGCCTTCCTTGGGAACAACGTGGAATGACGAGAGAGGGCGAGGTCACCTATGTCACTACCCTCGCTGCACTTGATACTCGGCCAGTACGGATATTGGTATTGTTCAGTGGAACAGGCTCCGTGGAAAAGGAGTTTGCCCGCTGCTTCCCAGCCTCGAGATCGGTAACTCTGGACGCTGACCCGCTTTGGCGGCCGACTCACGTGACGGCCATTGAGAGCTGGGATTATTAGAGGTATCCCCCAGGGTACTTCGACGTGGTATGGGCAAGCCTCCCTTGTACCCAGTACAGTCAGGCCCGCACCACTGGAGGTCCGCCCGATTTCGTTACAGCGGACGCGTGCGTACAACGCACCCTAGACATCATCGAGTATCTCCGTCCTCAACACTGGTTTGTGGAGAACCCGATGGGCCGTTACCCTGACGCCCTGCGTTTCAGGCCAGTAATGAGCCACTTGCCGGCGCCCCTCACTTGCACCTACTGCATGTATGGGAAACGATACATGAAACCTACGTGTATATGGGCGAGCTCGCCTCCGCCCGAACCCTTACTGCAATGCTCTGCAGCGACTCCTTGTTCGCATCGACGTGCAACAGGAGTTCACCCTGATACTGCACAACTGGGACCGAGTGGTCATCGGAAGGGGATGCAGAAGTCACACGCAGTGTATCCAGTTCCAGAGGGTCTACTGCGGCATCTGTTCCAGCACTTGACTTTTGGAGGCACAGGAAAGTAAACGATGTTACGGTCATAACCCTTGGACCGAGTGCAACCGATCTACGGCAAGCAGAGTTTCGAAGGAGAAGACGAAGACTGAAGACCTGCCTTAGATATCGGTTGTGTGCGGTTGGGTGAATCCGGGATGAGCGTTGGCAGCGTGATCCTTGGTGAAGCCCTTCTGCTACGCTGATGAGCAGAGGAATCACGAGACCCCTGTACGCTATTGTATGTGTGATTATGCTTTAGTCGTGGTTTCAGGGGAAAGTCCACTCCTAACGGGGGGAGAGTTGTGCCAGGAGGCACGACGTACCTGCTGAGACACCCATAGTAGGGGGTCTGATTTCGATGAGAATAAGAGTAGCGAACTATTAGGGAAATTAGTGAGTGGATGTGACATTGCCTGAGCGAACAGTTGGGGAAAATAATATGTGAGCTCAGAGGAGAGAATAAAGAGAGGTAACAGAGTTGGTCTCTCAGACTTGGACAGCAAATGATATAACTCTTGCTGTCTGGGTTTATGTTAAATAGTATATCTGAATATATGATATGATTCCTCAAGATAATAGAGGATAATAGTTTACTCCTGGGAATTCCCCTGGGACATTCTCTGCACGATTAGTCGCGATTAGTCATAATGCACATTTGAATAGAATACACATGGAATGTGACAACCACTGTGTAATAATGTAACATACAATGCGATTATAAAAATGTGAAGATCGGTGTTCTTATACCATTGCTTGTACCATACACGTGTTATGCTAGTGGGTAGCACTTCAAATTTGTCGCACCGGGTATTCTATTTGTCGTGTCGCAAGACAGACTGGAATTATACCGTGCGACAGAAATGAGCTGGGGGCTCATGTCTGTCGCAGGTGCGACAATCATGAGGACCACGCTCATTTCTGTCGTGAAAATTCACAGAAAATTTCCGAAAATGAAAATAAGCCAGGGGGAACACAAACGAATAGTACCGCGATAATGACTTGAAATACACACTTATTAAATAAATAGCACCACGCGAATGATATACAACGCACTCTATTAAATCGTTAGTTGGATGATGCTATACAAATATATGCATGCTAGCACAGGCAAACAGGTATAGCAAGCAAGCATATTCAAGAAACATTCACGGCATTCACAAATCACAACTTAAAATATGACACAGTTAATATTGTTTTACACATTCGTTCTAGACTAGGCTTCTACTTAAAGGGTTCACCAGTCCAAGGCAACAGGTGAAACTGGCCTACAAAGTTAGCAACAGGTAAAAATATCGAAATCTATGCCGTTCCCCGCCTGCAACACACGAACACGGAATCTGTCAGCACATTGGGAATCAAACCCGATATACCGACAGCCGGTACTTCGTCCTCGGGTGGAAGGTTACTCACCAGATATCTTAATTTTGACAGCAGACTAGGACCAGTTCAACAGGAGGTCTGAAATTACTACAAGAAATCAACCTGCGTAAACAATGCAGGGCAACGGAAGTCAACGCCGCCAGCAACGTTGCTGGCGGCTTCAGAAGCAGGACAGCGTCAGCACGGCAACCTGCAAAAATACGAAACGCTGGTCAGTAAAGATGTTGGGAATCGAACCCAAACCGCCGGGCTGTAAAGAAACCCGCCGGTCTCCGAGCATCCCATAATTTTAGAAGGGCATGTGGGAAACACGGATGCCGCCAGCAGCATTGCTGGCGGCTTCAAAAAAGGCACAGCATACACGGCAACCTGCAAAAGTAAATCACTGCTCAGGAAAGAAGAATTCTTGGGAATTGAGCCCAAACCGTCAGGCGGAATGTAAAGACGCCCGACGGTCTCCAAATATCCCTATATCGCAGGAAACTAGAATCGGCTGCTGGCGGGATGCGGCTCATGTAGGAACATCGCAGGAAGCCCCCCCCGCCGGGTTCCACGCATGCACACGAAAACATGGTCAATATGAAATATCGACAAAGAACAGTAGCGCGTAAAAAAACATTAGTCAAACAAAAATACAAGCCGCTGAGACTGCAGGTAGGCGCAGGATGAGACCTTGAGGAAGAATGAGGCGTTTGCCAGAATATCATATCATATCATATCATATCATATCATATCATATCATATCCATTTGTGTCGGCGGGGGCACTGTCGGGGCCGCGCCGCGTGTCTCCCGATACTTGTAGGAGTGGTGAGATGATCTTGAATTGCGAGATGCGTAAATAATATATAATTGGAAATTCCGCATATCTTCGGGGTAAAATATGGAATTGTTACCCGTGTCTCTCGTTGTCGGTTACGACCGAACGGTCGAAACAATCCAAGGTAGGACTGCTGAGATCGGTAAACCTGTTATTAGAGCAGTTTTGCGACAAAATCATAATTGTAAATTCCGCATATCTTCGGGGTAAAATATGGAATTGTTACCCGTGTCTCTCGTTGTCGGTTACGACCGAACGGTCGAAACAATCCAAGGTAGGACTGCTGAGATGCTATCGTATCATGATTGGTCGGTATAACGCGAGCGCTCGACACAATCATGGTAGGACAGCTGGCATGGATGGAAAACAGCATATATATCTTCGTGGTATAAATTTGAATTGCTAAACGTTTCTCTCGTTGTCGGTTACGACCGAACGGTCGAAACAATCCGGGGTAGGACTGCTGAGATGCTATCGTATCATGATTGGCCGGTAAAGCGCGAGCCCTCGACACAATCCGGGGTAGGACTGCTGACATGGGCAGAAGATTTTTGAAAAATTTCCAACGGCATAATTTTTGAGGGACAGCTCCTGCGGTGTGGCCTGTTGATGTCACTTTTTTCCAGGAAACCTGTTTCGCTCCTTTAAGGGAAACGAAATGAAAAACAGCATGTTTCTGAAAAAGCTGTGAAGCGTCGTTAATATAAACGAATCTTTTGCGACACGACAAATAAAATACCCCGTGCGACAAAAATGAGGGGCTACCATGCTAGTGACTAGTAACCCACATCGATACATATGTGTCGACCGCGCGGATTGCGAGTTCTGGCGCTAAATATGCAGGGGGTGACGCGTGGATGACTCCGCGATTAATGGTTATTCCAGTCGACGTTGTCCGCCTATTGGTCTGGTGTTACCAGAATGACGAAACGACACCTTTCGACGAGTACGGCGAATACGGGTAAGATCCATATAATTATCACGAATTCTATTGATAATACCTTTATTTAAATCATATTTGTTATGTTCGCATGCAAATGGTCTTATGATATTTTTGTTGCCCGCATCGAGAAGAATTGTTTTCTAGAATAGATGGGTGGTTGCTAAAGCCACCGATTGAGATTCGACCATCAATTCAAATCAAGACGAGTCATCCACCGACAGTCGACAAGGTCAGTGCAGATGTACTCGTCGCCAATACGGGTAAGATCCATATCAATGCGTCGGCATCGACTGCAGGCAGGCCTCATAGACAACTCGTACCGCGACGGGTAGATCCATTGAGGATCTGCATGCTCGTTGTAAAAGCCGTTGTACCAGGCCCAGTGATATTCACGAAGCCGTCGTTTTTCGAAGTCGTCGAAATCGATGTAGTCTAGCCGGAATCTGAAGTTGTTTGACATGCCAGGTCCTTGCCAATGGAACCCTTCATCATCGTAATGTGGGGCTTCAAAGTTGGAGGTAGGGAATATCTGCAAGAAATTTTCCCGATCACGAACATCTCCCCAATCGACTTCGAGCAGATCACGTAATTCATGGAAATAGTGAGCCAAAGTTACAGGCACCCAAACATCACCAAACATGCCCGAAAACGTCAAAACCTTTTCTTCCAACGCCCACAGGAAACGTTCTTCGACCCATGCCTGCACAAAGTATTCCTCACGCAATTGACGCATTTCCCGAATGTAAGGAAGAACAATCCCAAACAGGACGTAATGGGTATCCGCCATTCTTGATAATGCAAAGATGAAGCGGTGTGTCTTCCAGGAAGGAATGGAAAATGATCCTCCTAAAGGCCTCAAGCGGTTTAAATATTGTCAAGGAGGGCATGGGCCTCTCAAGGTGAATGCCGCAAACCAATAGGATGAAACCAACAATCATAAGATTGGCCATGAGGAGCTCGGCCACGCGGGTTCTCGATGAAGTAGAAGCTCGGCTGGAGGTACTTGATGATCTCCAGCGTTCTCCGCACTTGCCTATCAGCACCACGCAAGTTTCCTATCCCTACCGTTTTGGCTTGGCTGTACTCTGTGCATGGAGGGCTCGCCCAAATGACGTCAAAGTGCTTGGGCGATTGCAGCCTTTTAAGTTTGCTAAGGGCTGCGGGTAAGGGTGATCGAGCTCGAGCTTCTCGCTTGTTGGCGGTAACCGCGCTGTGCGTTGGTGACCGCGTGGGTCCTCGGCTGCTGCGTCGATGCCCGGCTCTCCAAAGCGGTGGGCTCGTGCTCCGCGGAGGTGTACGGGGCGGTGCAAGGTCCGTTTCCAGAGCCTTGATGGAGGACCTCAAGCCCCGTGTGCCCACCTTGGAGCGTAGAGCGCTCGTCCCTTGCCCTCGGACAGCTCGAAATTGCCAACCTTGCAATGGTTGGCCCGTTGGCTCCAAGTGCACGCGGTAGCTCTCGGTCACCTTCAGGGTACGTCGGTGCCGTTTCTCAACGTGCTGGGAGTCGTCTGAGAGGTCCTCGCTCGTACACACTGGAGACTTGGCTTCCTTGCGAAGACGAGCTTCGACCACTTGACGCTCCGGCGCGAGAGGAGGGCTGGTCATCGCCCGCGAGGGTAGCATGTTGAGCTCATCGGAGTCTAGGTATCCTGTGCAAGGGGCACTCCGCCTTTGACGTCGACGGGCTCTTCTCCACTTCTCCCGCAACTGTTGCTCCGAGAGGTAGGAGGGGGGCTCATCGCGGGGATGTGGGGTTCCACAGCCCGAGCTCATTAGGACTTGGAGGGTACTCCGAGCTCGAGGGAGTCCTCCGCGGCAAAATCCATTAGTTCCTTTGGCAACACCGCGTTGAGCACGTCGCAGTATTCATCCGTTTCCACTTCGTGCATGATCATGTCCAAGGTTTCAGCCAGAAGTGCTTTGGCCCACTCCTTCTTACGAAGAGCAGCCTGTGGGCACTCTCGAGCATAGTGCTCTTTGCTTTGGCACAACCTGCAACCAGTGTACTCCGGGGAGCCCAGACGTTGCCCAGTAGGAGTTGCACCCGCGGGACGATCTTCGGCTAGAGCTAGCAGCTCCTCCGAGACCTCCACCGATGCCAGTAGCTGCACTGGCGCTCTCCTACTCGTCGCGTTGTTCAAATGCAACTCCGCTTCAATGGCGTATTCCAGCGCTAGGCGTCGACTGGCTGGGTCGGTCGAGGAGGATCAAGGGGGTCCCCTTCCGCTCTGCAATCTCGAACGCCTCCTTCCGTACCTCCGCGGATAAGCCCGAGAGGAAGACGTCCAGGAGGTCGGATTCCGGAACCGGAGTGGTGAGCTCGTGTGTCGCCAACATGGTCACCACGCGATGGGCTAGATGCAGTCCATCCCAAAACTCGCGCACTTTGCGCGGTGTCGCCATGCGTCCTTGAGTTTGGCGTACTCGGCGTAGGAACGAGCCCAAGGTGGCCATTTCACTCTTCAGCGGCACGATCAACTTCGCCAGCGGCACGATGACCTTCTCAAGGTTCAATGACTTGTCCGCTTCGGCATCCAAGAGAACCCCTCGCAGCTCCGTTCCTTCGGAGCTAGGTGTAGGGAAGCAGTGCTGGGTGATCTCCTTCAACAAAATATGCACCGAGAGAATCGGCTCTCCGAACTCGAATGCTCCGTTGGGCACGTTGCATGGGGTGTTCATCGCGAGGAGCACCACTGGAAGGGTTAAGCACCTGTCGAACTCGTCCACGAATCGTAACAGCGGGCCGAAGGGGTTCGTGGACCCCTCCAACGGTGCTGAGTACAAGGACATGATGTCCTTCGCGGCCTTGAGGGCATATGAGTGCCTCGTGTACTCCTCCCTTTGCTGCCTGCCATCATTGTACGAGGACCTCCTACTCGAACCGAAGCTGTAGGACGTCTCATCGTCGGGCGGATCGTCACCGCCTCCGCCCCCGCCATGGCCGCGACGTCCATCTCCAAGATTCCGCGAGGGGTCGCTAGGCGCGTCAGAAGTGGGGTCGCCAGGCGGCTCATTCCCCCCCCCTTGATGGCCACCGGGTCCTCCCGGGTCGTCACCGTCGTCATCACCATCACCTCCATCGTCGTCGCCTCCGCCGCCCCCACTGGTCCCACCAATTGCTGAGGATGGCCTCGGGGTCACTGAAGGGAAGCGGTCAAAGGCACCCGGCCAAACCCCGCGCGTGCAATATATACACAACGGCAGGAATTGAGTGGTTTCAGACAAGTCTGAAAGAGCTGTAAGCCCGCAATTCCATATGGCTACAGGGGGCTGCGGGCTACGAGTGCATCTCGAGCACGGAACGTTGGACGTGCTGGACGCGACTTCGTCGTACACGCAACGAACGATCGCCGTTCCCGCCAGAGGTGGTGAAGGAAGTTGAGAGGCTGGGGCTTCGGAGATCGGCGGTCCACACCCAGACGCTAGGTCATGGTCTCGGTACCTTCTTGCTACGTCACAGAACATGCGCTCCGCTTCCATCTTGCCCACGTGGCCAGGTAAGTGCTCCTCCACGTGTGCACGGATAGCGGTAACGGATGGCACACTAATGGACCTCCAATCCATTTTGGCTAGGCGGTCATGCACACTCGTGGGGGGAGATGCACGCGTGGAGGCGTCCTCTTCGAACGTCACGCCTTTGTGGCCCCGTACGTCAACAGTCGTGGCTGACGGGGGCACCATCAGAGCCTCGTGTTCAGCTTCTTGAGCATCACTTGTGACGGTCGCATAGCTCGCGGGGGTATTAGGTGGTTGCTCTGGCCGTGAGTGCGCTCGTCCGTCAGCGGCTTCAAGTGCGGCCTGCACCACTATCTTGCTCTCCGCCACTTGTTGCTCCAGCAGTCGTTGATCTCGAGCTGCTTGGTCAAGTTGTTGGCGTTGCTCTTCCGCGGCGCGCTGCATTTCTCGAAGTTGTTGGTGATGACGTGCAGCTTCCTCCGCCTGCGATGCTACAGCTTGTTCATGCTGATGTGAGACAGCGTCCGCGGCATGCTGCATGCGCGCTATCTGCTCCTCAGCAGATTCGAGAGCGGCCTGTCGCGCTTCTTGGCACACCTTGGTGCGGAGCTCCTGCTGCATCCGAGTTGCTTCCTCCACGGCATTGTGCATGTCCATGCGCAACGCTGTGAGCTGCGCTTGGTGCGCAGTGGCCGCATCCAACGCGACTCATTCGGTCTCCTCTTGCAGCTCTCGTAGTTGCCGCTCGTGTCGCGTGACTTGAGCTTGGCGTCGCCGTTGGCGTCCACCCTTTTGCCGAGAGCTCCTAGATGCGAGGCGTCAGAGAAGAGCGCTTCAGTAGAAGATGTTTGACACGATGAAAGTGTGGACTTCTCCTCACTGGACGTAGAAGTGGAGTCGTACATCAGTTTACCTTCGTCACTGCGACGTCGAGCCTTGGCGAGCTTGCGCTTGGCCAACTTCTGCCGCTTCCGCTCCTGCTTCGCCACCTCCTTCTTATGGGCTAACTCCGTCAAAGCTTGGACACGTACAGCACGTTCTCGTTGTGTGGGTCGTGGGGCGGATGAAGCTTTTGATCGAGGTGGGTGCGGGGCGGAGTCAGCGGGATGAACGTCTTCCTCATCGATCACAGAGTCATCTGCGGACGACAAGACGCCATAGGGGTTGCGGCTAGGTACAGATTGTACGCCATGCTGTGGAACACTATCTTGCTTTCAAAGTGGTTGTACGCCTCAGAGTCTTTATCACATCCTCGACGCTCACTCCCAACCGCACCAGCCTTGCAGGCCGGTTGGCTGGGATGGTCGTGACGAGTGGTCGTGCAGAGTGGAGATGATGATAATGGTGGCTTGCTGAGGTAACATGCGACAGAAGGAGTCCAGGAGATGGGATCACGCGTTGCTCTCCACTCTTCATTCTCAGCTGCACCTCCCATGTGATTGCAACAATGGAGTCTTCTTGGCCACACAGGCGGCGAAGATGTCTACGCAAGGTCGCCCATTGTTTCGGGGTCACGTTAGGCGTGTCCGTCAGAGCTGACCACTCGTGGAGGACTTCGCGCTTCACATGTTGTTCACGCTGGACCGCAAAGGTGGTGCACTTGGAAGCGAAGTCCACGGTAGCCTTCCACGCTTTCATACTCTTCCTCACGTAGAACTCGGACCGGGCGATGTTGCACACCGTGATTTCGAGAGTGATCTCTTTTACACGACGCTGTTTTTCTCGCCATGCACTCAAGAGCCGGGACGCCAATCGAGAACTTGCGTGTCCAGCAAAAGCTTGCTTTTTGCGTTGGACCTGATTCTTGCGGTGAGCTCGCTCGTGCCATGCTGTTAGGGAAATACGCATGCGTGCGAGACGGGCACGTAGGCGCCATGTCGTAAGCGCAGATGAAACACGCCCGCTGAGCACTCGTGCTGTCCAAGTACTCCACCAATTACGCAACGCACATACCGCTAGAATATCCACCGCTACAGCTTGGCGTGCCAGCCTGACGCTCCACTCGTTCACGCTTGACAAACCGCGCTCGCCACTTGGAGGTGCACTTTCACGCCTAGGCGTAAATATGTTGCTCTCATGGGTCAGGTTTCCAACGTGATGCTCTGGTGCTAGAGGTAAATGGTCAACTACAGCTTCGCTATGAGGAGATGATCTCAAATTATGAGCGGTGGCTATAGCGACCGTGTTGAGCTCCTCGAGAGCTGGTTGGCTACGTTGTAGACCTGAGGCACCTGCACCCTCTGCGCGCTGGTGGGGTGTAGAGTAGCACTCAAACATACGTGCAGTGGCAGATACCAGCCCAGGAGAGTCACGCGAGCCGTCGGGGAAATTCATGGGCGTGGTAGGCAGCGATGCTTGGGTGCGACTTTCCTCTTGAGGTAGAGGCGCGCTCGCCAAAAGCGCGTATTCGCCCTCCAGAAAACGTTGTACTGCTCCCCCCCCCATGCTGCCTCGCCGCGCCCCGGCTGGCGCCTCCCATTCCGGGACAAAGTACGGGGTGGGCCCCAAAGCCCCAAGCCCACCCAATCCCCGGTGCTCAAACACCTGGGCCGAGCTGGAGAGCCCGGAGGGCCCAGAAGCAGCTCCCGCCACCCCCGAGCGCCGCTGAGGCGGAATATACAGCGAAGAAGCCCGCCGTGAAGAGGACATTGAAAAAGTTGCTTAAGTCGGTGGAGAAACGCAGCAATCTGATTCCGAAAAATCCGCCCGCGCTTCCGCCGTACAGGCGTATAGTGTTAAGAGCGAAGACGCAGAAGCCAGGTCCAACAGCAAATAAACAACTGCCGTTACCAAATCCCAACCAAAGTTTTCCAGCGAACTCGAAGAGATAAGACGAAAACAAATTGAGCAAAATTTGTCAACGATCGGCCCACGGAAGTCAAAGCAACGCTGCAGCGCGATACCACTTAGGGTTAGCTACTGTTAAGAACGCCGGAGCGTCGTGCTAAGGGCAACGCAAGCAAGCCGCATCTGCCCATTCAAAGAACATTCTCGAATTCCTCAGCATAAATTTGTGCAATCCCGCGCAGCCGCAAAGACACGTGACGAAGAACACGCACGCCAGCGGAATAGCGCTAATTCGAAGCTGCATCACGCCAATTCCGAGCCAGAGAAGAACGTTGCGCACACATTCCAATCGCAGAGCAGAGAGCAGACGAAGATTCCGCGGAAAACACTGACCAATTGGCACAATTTCCGAGAAGAATTAACGGCGCAAAACTGCCAGCGAGTAAGAAAAACGACGAGTCGTCGACCAGCGCGTCAGAGTGCGAACACAAGGGCCAGCAGCCAGAAGTAGAATTTCGACCATTCTTAAACCCGAATTTAAGCAGCACCCGCAAAAATTGCCATAATTTGTAACGGTAATTTGCAAGTCCCAGGCGCAGACCGAACGCAAGACGAAAGATAGCCTGGGGCTACTTTATTTGTGGCACACTGTGCCACAGTAGGACCTCTTCCATGGCGAGCTGAAATCTTCCATCACAGATCACAGCGCGAAGAAAGTATACGCTGCATTTGATAATTCTAAGATAGGATTTTCAGCAACAAACGCCACAGCGAACATCTGAGCGAAGAACTGCGTGCGCACTAGGCACTCACAACAGCCAAGACTGCAAAGCACGCGCAGCTGTACGAAGAAACCATCATGAAGTAACTCGCGAAGAAAGATTACGTCTTTACAAGTAATTTGAAGAAGAATTCCCGACAGTGCCACAAGTCACCTCGCTGCAGGAAGTCGCAAACGACGTTTTGGCCATTGCTGACCCCAAAGTTATGCAACGCGCCAACAACTCGAGAGCCCAAAATCCATTCGAAAAACTGAGGCACACGTAAATTCGGCGGTAAAGTTACAATCTCAAAGCAGAAAATTTTTGTGGAAGCGGCGGTGGCGGTGGTGGTGCGTAGCACACTGATACCATTTTGTAGGAGGCAGTACTAAACCTTCTACTTGACAGTGACTGTGAAACTACTGGTGGATCATATATAGTGCAGGGTTCTATATTATGCACTATATAAGACTAATCAAGCTATGTCGATTCTTAGGAACTATGTCCAGACTCATTGCATATATTTGCAGTAAGAATTAGGTATTATATTGACTTTTGCCATGCGGCTGTTTTCACTCTAGAAATCTCGACTGTTTCTTTGGCCTTGGCCATTACTTATTCACTCAGCTCTCTGAGGTAATCCTAGTCAGCATGGCCAAGTCTCATCAACCTATCATATGCTTGTACTACATTATCATGCAGTATGATGTGCCAGTATTCTACATGTCACATTATTATTACACAGTACAGTGGTACTGTGTACTCCCATATAAGGGGGGTCTCTTCCTCAACAGGGGTCTCGGGCGCTAATGCTGTAAGGCGCGCATGACACTTCTGGCATGTATGACATTGCTGAGTCATCCGCGCATGACACCGTGCGTTGTCCTAGCACAAATATGAAGGCGTAATTAGTATCAAGCAGCGACGTTTGCAGGCTGACAGTATATCAATGGCAGAAACCATTAAGTGCAATTGCAAGTCGCACTGCTGCTTATCTTTCTCATCGGCAGATATTAAGTGTTTTCGCGAAAACATTTTCAGCATGTCGCAAAAAGATAGAAAGGAATACTTCGTGAAGGACTTGCTAAAAAACAGCTTTCGATCTGAAGATACATTCGACTTCAAAATAATACCTTTTGGCCAAGAAACAGGTATGTTTATTTGAACTCGTTCATTAGCTAATGAACGGCCTCTGGCCAAAGCGCGACACACATATAGACACTTTGGCTGCGGGAACCGTTCATTAGCTAATGTACGGCCTCCGGCCAAAGCGCGACACACATATAGACACTTTGGCTGCGGGAACCATTCATTAGCTAATGAATGGCCTCTGGCCAAAGCGCGACACACATATAGACACTTTGGCTGCGGGAACCGTTCATGAGCTAATGAACGGCCTCTGGCCAAAGCGCGACACACATATAGCCACTTTGGCTGCGGGAACCGTTCATTAGCTAATGAACGGGCTCTGGCCAAAGCGAAAATTTTCTTGGACCTTGTGATAGATTGTGTAATATTGTACATCACAGGAATGTGGAATATTGTATGATAAATTTCTGAATTTATGATGTGACTGTACATATTCGCGACATTGGTCGAGTTGGCACGGCGCTAGGCTATGAACCTCGCACTCGTGGGTACGATTCCCACTGAGGGTGTAGGTTGCGCAGACTTAAGGCGTGGTGGAGAGTGCTGACGGGCACGCGACGGCCGTCCCACCTGCAGACGTGCCGGATGCTGCGCATGGGGTACGTGCTGCGGACCAACAGCTCCCAGTTGCAGGGGCTGGTGTTCTTGCAGAAGGACGCAGGGGACAAGGGGTGGGACTTCCAGGTGTTACAGTTGCCACTGGGAGCCCGCTCGGAGGTAATGGTGGTGAGGGACGAGACGTACATATCTCTCCACCCCCATTTTACCGGGATGGGAGGCAGCTCCAAAAGCTCGGGGCAGAAGATCGCCTTGACGGAGGCTGATCTGGAGAAGGAACGCCGCAGTTTGCTGGCATTCCAATATGTCTTCGCGGAGGCGCTGCCCGTTGTCGTCTAGAGGACGCAGGAAGCTGCCTCCATGGGCGTCGGGCAGGTCAGCCGCGAACGCGCGAAGGTGCTGGCTGCGGGGGCAAAGGGGGGACGCTGACCACCAAGACGCTCCCAAAATGTATGGCGAGGGAAGTGATCAGCTTCAAGTGGTCGAGCAATTTGTCCGACCATTGCGAGTTCCCTGCGGTGGAGGAGATGAAGACGGCCGCAGCGAAGAGCGCGGCCAGCAGAAGAGAGAAGAGCAAGGCCACCAAAAAGCGGGAACGGGAGGATGCCGAGGACGAGGAAAGGGTAAAGAAGGCGAAGGCCCAAGAAGAACAGCAGCAGCGGGACGACAAGAAGGTGCGGCTGGCGGAGGAGAAGGCGAGGCTGGCGGAGGGGAAGGCGCGGGAAATGGAGAAGGCGCTAGCGGGAGTGGCCTCCGCAGCGGATGCCAAACACGCGGTGGAGAACACAGAGAAGAAGATCGAGCAGGCGGTGCTTCTCCGTGAACACGAGATGAAGGTGGAGGCGGCGGAGGCAGAGCGGGAGAGGTCAGCCGAGGTTGCCGAGGAGCTCCGCCAGCAGTTGCAGAAGCAGGTCGAGCAGCAGCTGCAACTAACGGCGGAGTCCGCCGAGGAACGGGGCCGGCGGTTGGGGCGCGAGCAACACCTTGATCTGCAAATAAAAAAGGATGATAAGCACGAGGAGACGATGAAGGGCGCCTTCGCCGCCAACTCCGAACTGGCGAACGATGCCATGAATAAGCAGAGCGCGCAGCTCGCGCTTATGTTCAACATGTACTCGTAGTTCACGAGTCTGGCGGCAGGGAGGGGCTACAGCGAGAACACCGCCGCTGAGGACGGGATGCAGGCGTGCACCAAGCACCTGCTGGGCTACTCTGCGTCCGGGGCTGGTTCAAAAGGAGGTACACAAGCCTTGCTCATGGGCCCATCACACAGCGAGGGGACCCCCGAGAAGAAGTCGAAGAAACTGCGGAGGACGGGAAACGAGGTCCGCCAGTTTTTTGGGGCCTGCAACGCCGAGGCCAAGAAAATCCAAGCCGGCCTCAAGAGCAGGGACTCCGATGAGGTGGCAGAAGCGGAGATCGAGCTCAGCGTTCACAGGGGGATCGCCGACGGCGACATCGAACCCGAAGAAGGCGAGGATGGAAAGTCCCAGAAGATTCTGGGGCTGCTCACCAGCTGGAGTGCAATTTGAGTGAAGTTTTGTTTGTAGCCTTGTTTTAGTTTCATAAATCGTGTTCATGTTTACCCTGCTTTTGAAACGGTAACACGTCTTGGGTCTATAGTGTCCATCCATTGCAATAATTATTCCACATGCATGCCTATCCACCTGTTTGCCTATGCCTATGCTCATGTTTAGTATCATTTCATAAGCATATAACAAACTATTGCTCAAAAGACTCCGAAGTTTTTATCTGTTTCGTACTATCACGGGTAAGTCGGGTACATACGTAGGGACACCCTATACAATTCAAGCGACACACGGCCGTACGGGGCACCCGGCGATGAACCAACGACATTCTGGTCACTCATGCTCATGTTTATTATCATTTCATAAGCATATAACAAACTATTGCTCAAAACACTCCGAAGTTTTATCTGTTTCGTACTATCACGGGTAAGTCGGGTACATACGTAGGGAAACCCTATACAATTCAAGCGACACACGGCCGTACGGGGCACCCGGCGATGAACCAACGACATTCTGGTCACTCATGCTCATGTTTAGTATCATTTCATAAGCATATAACAAACTATTGCTCAAAACACTCCGAAGTTTTTATCTGTTTCGTACTATCACGGGTAAGTCGGGTGCATACGTAGGGACACCCTATACAATTCAAGCGACACACGGCCGTACGGGACACCCGGCGATGAACCAACGACATTCTGGTCACTCATGCTCATGTTTAGTACCATTTCATAAGCATATAACAAACTATTGCTCAAAACACTCCGAAGTTTTTATCTGTTTCGTGCAATCACGGGTAAGTCGGGTACATACGTAGGGAAACCCTATACAATTCAAGCGACACATGGCCGTACGGGGCACCCGGCGATGAACCAACGACATTCTGGTCACCCATCATCATTTTGGAAGCATTTTAAACCAAAAAACGAAAATGAAAAATTTGGAATAAGTGAGATATTCCAGTTTAAAGCGCTGGTCGTTAAAGGTGGATCACGACCAGGCGGGCTTTGGGGATTCGATGCAGCGTCAGCATTCGCGCCAAGATCATCGCCATCGCTTGGCGAACTGGCGAAAATAATTGACATCGGCAGTCGACATATTAGATATTTTCAATTTTGCGTATCTTGTAAAATAAAAAAGAAATCGCACAGCTGTCAGGCCACAATCTGATCGATCGATCGATCGATCGATCGATCGTCTCGAACTAACGAATGCCGAATGTTTAGCACGATCCTCCGGCTCGCTGTGCACGCAAAGCGAACCCGGAAAGTCGGAATGTGGATTGGATGTCGGAATGTCAAAATTGAAATTTACCTTCGATATCGTTCGATCATATTCTGCGATCGTTCGACCATATTTCGACATCGTTTATGGCTGCGATTGCCGCTTCGATGAACGCAATTATTTAACATATCCGTTCGCATCCGCGGATCCGTTCGCGTTTCAAAGTTCATATAAAACTAAAAGCGACCGGAGATGATGGATTCGCGGATGATGACTCAGATGACCCATATATAAATTCATAACACGTTGACACAGCCCAAAATAACTAGATTCGATCCAAATTAAATAAATAATGAGAAGTTCAAGGTTTAAACCACGGAATTTCGACCATGGTCGAACTCGACCACGGTTTGCCGAACTCAACCACGGTTTGGAACAGATCCCCGGAATATTCTGCCTACGTGTGTGTGTGTGTGTGTGTGGGGATATCCGCGTCGCGTCAGCGTCCGTTTCGTGGTTGAGTTCAACAACGGTTTGTCGAACTCAACTACGAAAATACCGATTTTTCGTGGTTGAACTCAACCACGATCTCAACCACGGTCTCAACCACGGCATGTCATCACGATGTCACGATCTCGGGTACCCGAGCGTGTTATTCGAGTCGATCTGTAGATTTCCCAAATCAAAATTTCAATTATACATCTGGCTGACGATGGCTGACGGAACTCGACAAACTGTGGTTGAGTTCAACAACGAAATCTCGACCACGCCCCCCTTGGCCGAGAATTTTGTTGGCGAACTCAACCACGGTCCAAAACTGTCTCACGTAACGAGACACGTCGGCTCACACGCTGTCGCAGACGTGTCCAAAATATTCCTTCGCTAACCACGGTTTGTCGAACTCAACCACGAAACTCGACCATGGTCGAGTGAGACCTTGGATCAACTCAACCACAGTCTCAACCACGGAATTTCGAGTCACACGATAATAAAAAACCGAACAGAAGCGTCCGATCGAAAATTCTTTCCATCATGTCCGCGAAACGCAGCGATGACACCTTGGTTTAAACCTTGAACTTCTCATAAATGATATAGCTCATCTATCGCGAAGGAAAGCAAGCCCCGAAATTCAAACAGTTGATTGAACCTACACAATTATAAATACAATCCAGTATAGCCTGAGTAGGAGAGCGAGAAGTGAAGTTCGATCATCGATACCCATGATCGGTGAGCACGTGTAGACCAACAAACAATCATGACGTAGGAATCTGGAATGAGGAACTTGTAATACGGTGTGCACTCATTGCAGACAAGTATTTAAACGTCCATCGCCTGGTACAGTCACGGTGACACAGTCTTGGTACTAAATAATATTAATATTAAATATATCAAATGACTACTTTCAACCCGATCGAGTGTGCGCAAACTTGAGATACTATCGGACGTCTCAAAGTGAAAACAAGTGGAGCAGAATCCGGAAATGGGCTTCGTATAAAAGTTTGGGGAGTTGTTGTCATTCTATATAACTGCTTCTATAGGAAGCCCTTGCCCACGTAGGATCCAAAAGGCCTTCATAATTTCTTTTCAACATGACTACCGGCCCCGGAAAAATGACTATGGCTCCCCATCCTACCTGTATCTATATGCCTTCCACAATTGATGATGCTATTTAGGATAGAGCGCGCTCTCTTAGAGGGACGGCATCATGTATCGTGTATTGTATTGATCTTCTGCTCAGAGAGTAGCAAGTCGTCACCTGTCAGCAAGTCAACAACCAGATACAATACCAAATCACTGCTATGCGATGATGGCGCGCAAGATTTACCCTATCGTACCAGTGTATGCCTCATCTCATGCCACACGATTTTGTCTATTTGAACACTCTCGAAATAAAATAACTTGTTGAAATATCATCCTTGACCATCACACCGCATTGAGTGCAGTGCGCATGCGATCATTTGCGATTGAAAGTGGCGGAATACATAGGGCAGACCAATGCGTACCGTGCTGCACCGATAACGATGTGATGGATGGCATTATCTCTGGACCAGGATATTCTAGTAGGGAGTAGGATACTCCTACTAGAGTTGCATGCTGCAGAACCGGAATATCAAATAAACTGTCCGTTTTGGTTCTGGGGGTAACTACATCCAGCCTTTGGTCAACCCTGCAGCTGCAAATATCATAATAGGAGCTTTCTTCCTCTTCATCCCCTGGTATACACACCAAACGGCGTCGGCCAAACCCCACCACCAGCTTAGTGGATGAAAGAAGTGCACACGAACAGGGCAGGGCCGACGAGAAACTGACGACACACACCGAATGGCATGAGATCAGCCGACAAAAGCCAACCCACCATCATCCCAGTGGATGTGAGAAGCAAATCAGAAGCAGGGCGGGGCCGTGACAAGATACCACCAGCTCATACTGACCACACACACACACTGAACGGCATGAGATCGGCCAGCAAAAGCCAACCCACCATCATCCCAGTGGATGTGAGAAGCAAATCAAGAGCAGGGCGGGGCCGTGACAAGATACCACAAACGCATACATATTCCCAACCCAAATGCAAAGCAGCATGGAAAGATGGTACGATGTGACCGATCGTCGCCAAGCAACTGTTGGTCTCTGGGTTACGGAGTAAGCGGACCCTGCTGGCATGCCCCCCAGTGGCTCCCGGTCGATGGATGGGACCTGTTGGTCCATGGTTATGTCATGAATGCAGTCACACCACACAGCATGGACACCCCATGTCAAAAAAAGGAAACATGCGGGCACCTAAGTGCTCCCCACAAAATTCAAGGGAAAACACAGAAGGTGTACATCACCACCTTCTGCCTCTCCTCGCAGCACGACAAACAAATCTACCGAGCTCTCCAAGAGGCAGTGCCCGCCAGAATGGCACCATAGAGATAACCGCCTCCCAAAACCCACTTCCACCCGGCGGCCGTCCCCGTTCACAGCGATCCGCCAGTACTCATATCAAGGTCAAAGAACACAAGTCCCCCGGCATGTGTAATAACCATGAGCACTGTACACGGAGAGGGAGCTAGCGTCAGACGAATCCAAGACACTCCCAAAAAGCGAGCCGTAGACGAATCCCCGACGCCCTCAAAGACGCAGTACCCGTCAGAAGGGTACCACAGGGACAGCCAAATCCCATCATCCAAATCATTCCAGTGGCCGTCCCCGTTAACAACGAGATGCCAGTACCCCATAAAGTGGGTGTCGATCACCAGTCCCCCGGCAGGTGAAAAAGCCCCAAGGCACTGGACATAAAAAGAGCCACCCGCAGACGAATCCCTGACGCCCTCAAAGACGCAGTACCCGTCAGAAGGGTACAACAGGGACAGCCACAATCCCATCATCCAAAGCACCCAAGTGGCTGTCCCCGTTAACAACGAGATGCCAGTACCCCATAACGTGGCTGTCAATCACCAGTCCCCCGGCAGGTGAAAAAGCCCCAAGGCACTGGACATAAATAGAGCCAGCCGCAGACGAATCCCCGACGCCCTCAAAGAGGCAGTACCCGTCAGAAGGGTACCACAGGGACAGCCACATCCCATCATCCAAATCATTCCAGTGGCCGTCCCCGTTAACAACGAGATGCCAGTACCCCATAAAGTGGCTGTCAACCACCAGTCCCCCGGCAGGTGAAAAACCTCAAGGCACTGGACATAAATAGAGCCAGCCGCAGACGAATCCCCGACGCCCTCAAAGAGGCAGTACCCGTCAGAAGGGTACCACAGGGACAGCCACATCCCATCATCCAAATCATTCCAGTGGCCGTCCCCGTTCACAACGAGATGTCAGCACCCCATAACGTGGCTGTCAACCACCAGTCCCCCGGCAGGTGAAAAAGCCCCAAGGCACTGGACATAAATAGAGCCAGCCGCAGACGAATCCCCGACGCCCTCAAAGAGGCAGTACCCGTCAGAAGGGTACCACAGGGACAGCCATATCCCATCATCCAAAGCACCCAAGTGGCCGTCCCCGTTACCAGCGAGATACCACAACCCTATGGCGAGACGTATTCCCGGTCGGGGGGAGGCGGACCGACGGGAAGGGGCGGGGAGGTTGGCACTGATGAACAGAGCGTGGGAGGACGCGTTCGAGGAGACAGACTATGCCACGCAGGATGGGTCTGGCGGTGGGACGCAGGGATCTGAGGGAACGCAGCGTGAGCGGTCTGGGCAGGCTTCCGGTGAGGCAGGCGAGGCAGGCGCGATGGCATCGAGGCTTTTGGAGAGCATGGAGGACGTGCGGCGGGAGGTGGAGCATCTGGGCACTGTGGGGGGTCAAGGAGGGGGCACCGCCGAGGCGCGATCTGGAGGGGCGCGGGCAGGCATAGGCGGGCTCAGCCAGGCGGCGTCAAGTGTCGAGGATATCTTGAATGAGTGGGATGACCTTTTGTCGCCGGGCCCGGAGAGTGGGGTCTGGACTCAGGAGCAGAGTGGGGCCTCGCCGGAGCAAGCAATGGCCTTGGCTGAGGGAGGGGTGGCCACCTTGATGGGGGCGAGCAGGCGGGTGGCCGGCCTTCTTGGGGGGGTTGATGGCATGGGGGGAACTGATGAGGATGACGGGGGAGATGTGGGGAGGTCCGCGGGTGGAGTTGACACACGCCGGGCCCCTCAGAGCCCGGGGGCCCATCCCGGCAGCGATGACCACTACAACAGGTTGCACGGCAGCATACGGCATCTCATCAGCTTCTGTGCCCACCGGGCGAGGTTGCTGGCCGTGCCGGAACTAACAGTGAGCAGCTGTCGGGAAGGCGACGACCGGGTGGTGAACTATCGGCCACCGGGAGGGCTTGGGACACACAGGCAACTGTGGGGATGGGACCCCAAGTAGGAACAGTGCGGCGTGACAGTTACAGCGCAAGTGTGGAGCGCATTGCTCAAGTTCGCGGCCACCTCGCAAGGCAATCAGCGCAAGGGCTCCAGTCACGGGGAGTTGGTGCTGGGGGTAGAGGGCTACAGGCGCAAGTCGGTGGCGGATGCGCAAGTTTGGATGAGGGCAACCCAGTTTATCATTCTCAGCCCCTTGGGACAGCGCTTGGGCATTCTGGCCGTGGCGTGGGTGGGCAAGCTCTCTTGAGACCATGCTGGAGGCGGCAGCGGGGTGATGTGGGATGTGGGCTTGGTGGTGGAGGGGTGGCTCGATTGGCGGAGGTGAGCCGGCTCCAGAGACACAGCAGCAGTGCGCCGGCAGGACAGCCGCAGAGGGGCTCAGGTGGCCCAGTGAGGCTCAGGGAGCAGAGGGGTGGTCTTGCGCGTGGGCTTGGTGGTGGAGATATGGCTCGCGCAGCGCGGGGGGCAGGGATGAACCGGCTTCAGGCACAAGGCGGCAGTGCGCTGGTGGTGCAGATGCAGAGGGGCTCGGGTGGCTCAGCGAGGCTTAGGGGGTCCCATTCTTCACTAGTGAGCTCCGGAGAATCCGGATGAGTGTCCCGAAGTGTGTGCTGAATCCTTTGATCCCCGGCGTGGGTACATAGTGCAGTCTCCTGTGGCTTCGGGGTGCCAAAGGAGTCGCAAGGATAAGCATACACACACACATATCATAGCAAAAAGAAAACAGGGTGGGCCAGTTGGGCATCCATCCAACACTGCACTGAACGTACTCCCTAGAAAGAAATCGCAGAAACGCTCCTGCGCAGGTCAAGTTGACAGGGGACACCCAGCTACAGTGCACACGAACAGAAGCATTCACCCTCAGTTATCCTGGTCATCCCAATGTAACAACTAAAGTGTGCCACGGTGACAAACAAAGAAAGTGCTGAGCTGTGCACACGCATACATCATATCAGCGCTCAGTTCTTTCAACTCTGCGCCCAAGTAGTGCAGTGTCACGGGTTGGTAACAAACAAAATGCATGAAAATACCTTTAAGAGCACATTCAGATGTCAGTGACAAATGGTCAAGTTTCTAAGGCTGCGGAGTAATTTTTTTTGGTAATTACTGGTAAGGTATTACCAGGTAATTACCAGTAATTACCGACCCCCGATTTCAAATTACCGGTCATTCCGCAGCCTTACAAGTTTCGTACAGATAAATGTGGCCAATGCTAGAGTGTGATTAGCACGCCTCTAGAATGTCTAGGCATATGTGGAGGAGAGCGTGCTACAGGCAGATGTGGAGTAGAGCGCGTGATGTGGGCAGATGTGTAGGGCAAATGCTCATAATCTGTATATTACACTGCACTCTATGAAATCTTCCATACGTTGCGACTGTTGGCACTGCTGGCTTCATATTTATTGAAATATGAATATTTCAATTCATATTTCAATATTTCATATTATATTTATTTGAAATTCATATTTCAAATATGGATCATCTATCAGTAAATCCTTGATGAAACATATGATTCGTACCACGCCAGACTTTCTCTGACCCCTGCCACTCACATGCACCTGCTTTCACATAAATGTTTGTAACGGGACAACAGAACTACCCCTTTGGTCAATCGATGTATCCGTGAAATGTTAACTCTGGTCAACGGTGCACCATGATCGCCGGTCAACGGAGCACCATGATCGCCGGTCAACGGAGGATAGTGATCTCCGGTCAACGGAGCACAGTGATCGCCGGTCAACGG